>RJWT010002815.1:0-39024 GCA_004365215.1 Cuniculus paca
AAAAAAAAAAAAGATGGTAGGTTTCATTTGTATGGTTTTTGTACCACCTTAGTTGAAAATAATGAGAATCCTGTTTGCCCGAGTTTAGTGGGTTTAAGATAAATAAAGGATATTTGACTTATAAGTGTTTTAGAGGAAGTGGGCAGTGGTGGGGCTGCCAAGAACCTGAAGGATAGCACTCTATCACTGACTTAAACCTCTAGCCCAGATGTTTAGTTCAAACTTACATTCATGTAGAGGAGAAAGAAATTTTGACTTGAAAGTGACCCCACTTTTGTGATTCATTCTTCTTTCTGTCAAGTTGAACCATCTCATTTTGTATTTGAGAAAACTAGATGCAAAGAAGTTGTTAAGTTCTAGTGTAGTACATAACAGCAGTCAGATCATTTTGTTTAAGTCTCAAGTTATAATAATTTTTTAAAATACCATGTATTTAAAGTTCTTAGAATACATAAAGTAATCTAGGTGAGAGTACAGACTGTTGAGAAAGAGAATCTAGGACCAATTCCAGAAAAACATTTAGAGGCAGTGCAGGTGTTAGTATTGGAGCACCTCAAGTGAACAGGATTTCTTTTGGGAGTGTGATGAGACTTTTGATAGTGAGTGTATTTGTACCCATTTTCAGACATGGGGTGTTTTTTGACTGGCAGAATATAATGGTTTTGAAATAGCAATAGAGATCAGGGAGGACATTGGGATCATAAAGTGCATAACAGTTTATGGGCTGCTTTTTCATGTAATTTTATATTGTATTTGTTTATAACATTGAATAATCTTTGAAAATGTAATTTTAATAGGTGTCTAATATTTTGTTCAATATGATCATAAGTTGCCTAATCATTCTTATTAAGCCTCTAAGTTAGCTGTAATTTATGAATATTGTACATTTTGATCATTTTCTTTTGCCATATTCCTATAAAGGAAAATAGTAGGCCAAGAAGTAGGGTTTGATCGTTGCTATTCTAGTTTGTACTTTATTAATCAAACAATCTCACATTTTAAAATGTGTGTGTTTGGAGGCAAGACGTTGTTTATTTGTGTTCCAACAGTGATTAATTTGTTTAGGTTTGCAGACTACTTTGTAATTATAAATCTCTACTATGTATATTTGGCTTATATGTTGAGAACAACTGCTGGAGATTATCAACTACTTGTAATCTTTCCCCCCACTTTTCACTACTTTAGCCCTGGCAAATATATCCTCATTACCCCTAACAAATCATCGAGTTTTTCTAACATCCTTTGTTTAATTTTTGGGAATAATTTTAAGGCCTTTAAAAATTTTGTTTAAGGGATGGGGTATAGCTCAGTGGTAGAGTGTTTGCCAGGCATGCAGTAGGCTAGATTCAATCCCCAGCATCCCCCCTCCTCTAATTGTGTTTGAAGAATGTATTTTTATTGTATCCCTTGTTAACCATGAGTGTCTATTTTTTTAGTTAATAGAGGTTTTCCTTAGACTGGGGTTACTTGCCTGTAAACCCAATGTTAATTTAAAGTATAGCAAGTTGAAAATACATGTGATATATTTAACCTACCAACTATCATAGTGTAGCAGCATAGACCTTTGTAGAGCATGGCTGTCCAACTTTTGGGGTGCTAGGGCTTCATTGAGTGAAGAGATATTTTCCTGGGATATATATAAAATACATAATTTCTATAACTAATAAAACTTCCTTTTTTTAAAAATTAATTTTTCTGGGACAGGATTTCACTATGTAGCCCAGGCTGGCCACAAACACGTGACAATTCTGCCTTGGCCTCTTGAATGCTGGGATTACAGGCCCAGCCTTATTTTTACTATTTTTTATAACATTAAAAAAAGAAAAGGCCACATAAACAAAACAAATGAGATGTTTGACTTTTTGTGAAACTGTTCCATCAGTGTCTGGTTCAGTGGAAGTGATTATAATTCTTAGTGAATTTTCAAAGTGTTCTTAAGAAATTTTTAATCTAATTTTATTCTTCGTGTGCTTCATCCTTGAAAATACTTGCACAAAAATGTACATATTGGCAAAAAAAAAAAACCCACAAAACTATGACATGAGTACAGTATTACTGTAAAGTGAGGGTTACTTTTTTCTTGTAAGATGTGTCTTATAAAAGTCTATTAAAGAGACAGGGTCATATATTTGTTTTAGTTGAATGTCTGTTTGTACCTCTATACATCTGAGAAGTCAGAGGGGATGTATTTATGTTACATGAAAATGGAGTTGCATATATATCAAAAAATTGGTTCCCGCCCCCTATCCCTTAGAAATTTTGAAACCTGCTCTCAGATTCCTTTATCAAGACAGAAAGCACTGCTGGGTGTGTGTGTGTGTGTGTTTATTTACTTTTTGTCTATTTGTGGGACAATGTTTAGCCAGCATAGCAAAATGTATAGCATCATTTGCCATAACATGAGCATGCCAAAATGTAAGTTTCTTTTTGAGTATTTTAGTTTGAAATATACCACAGATAAGTTGGCTTTCACATTGAGACAGATATGTAACTCATTTAATGAATGACCAAATCCACCAAAAATACTAAATTTGTGAGGTATTTTTCATCCTGAAGTGTGACACAAATTTTCCTTTTGATTTCATTTTTCAAATCTTAAATTTTTTCAACATTTGTGCCTATGTAGCAACCCTGCTTAAGAAAAGTAAGTGATATTCCCATAATTGGCCCCCGTAGCTTTAAGGAGCTCCTGGAATTGGTAATGATTCAGTCCCTTGGACCTTATGAAATTACAGCTTTAATGGCAATTTGCATGTCATTATCCATTTTTAATACTTCTGTGCATAACTTTTCTTGATGTATAACACAGTGACATTTCACCAAATTAAGGTTGCCAGAGACCATTTACACCATCCATTGTCTGTCAGCTTTATATGCCCCTTTTTTAACAATTACCAGGGTGTCAACAGCTATATACAACCATGTTGACAAAAGTTAAAATAATTTTAATGTAATTTTTACTGTTTCATACAAATTAAGATTTCATAGTATCTTTAATGATCGCCCAAAAGCCATTTCTTTAGTAACATACTTGTTATCAGTACCTCTAATAAAAATGACAAGTTGAGACATATCTAGCATCAGGACTTTTTCAAAATTTTATTTTTTTTGCCAGATGTGGTTGCATATGCATATAATCCTAGTACTTTGGAGACTGAGGATTGTATCATGGAGGATTGCCATGAGTTTGAGGCCAGCCTGGGCTATGTAAGTGAGTTCAAGGCTAACCTGAATTACAGAGCGAGACCCTGTCTCAAGAAATTTTTTTATTAGTACATGTTTGATTACACTCATCATGGAGAGTAGGTACATCTGCATAGCATATTCTTTTTTGTTCATCCCTTTTCCTTTTCCTCTTCATCTCTTGGTCCCCTTCCCTTTTGCAAAAGATCTATCTCCCTGTTTCCTATTATCTTTTACTTTGCTCTTTATTTCAGTTTTGAATTTCTCATGTCAGAGAAATCATGTTATATTAAAGCTTGTGTGTCTGATTTATTTTGGTTAACATTAGATGACTTGTTTATCTTTTTTTCTGTGGTGGAGTAGTACTTGTGTATAAATGCAACATTTTCTTCATTTATCTGTTGATGGACATGTAGGTCAGTTCTAAGGTTTAGTTATTGTGAGTTGTGCTGTTACAAACATGGATATGCATGTATCACTGTAATATGATGTCTTTATATCTTTGGGAAGATACCACAAAGGGGACTAGATGGATCAGTCCCCTGAGGAGAGCAGAGGGAGATCAATCTGCATAATAATTGAGATAACATCTAATAATTTGAGGTCGGTGCTTCAGTTCTATTTTTAGTTTTCTTCGAAGAATCTCTATACTCATTTCCATAGTGGTTGTGCTTATTTATATCTCTACCAGCAATGAAGAAGAATGCCTTTTTCCCACAGCCTCTCCAGCATTTGTTAATACTTGATTTCTTGACAGCCATTCTTTCTGGGGTAGGGAATCTCAGTGTTGTTTTAATTTGCATTTCTCTAATGACCAGTGATGTTGAACATTTTTTCATATACTTATTGGCCATTTGAACAACTTCTGGGAAATGTCTATTCACTTACGTTGACCATGTTTCTATTGGGTCTTACTGGGGGGACAGTTTCTAATTTTTTAAATAAAATTCTTATGTATTCTAAGTATTAGTCCTATGTCCAAGGAATACTTGACAAAAAGATTTTTTTCCCATTCTGTAGGTTGTCTCTTCACTCTGTTGATTGGTTGTTTTGTTTTACAGATGCTTTTAAATTTGATTATGGTTCCATTTGTTGATTCTTAACATTATTTCATACTCAGTTGGGGTTCTATTTTAAAGTATTTGCCCACCCCTGTGTCTTGAATAGTTTTACCTATTTTATCTTTCAGCAGATTTTCTTGTTTAAAATTTAGGTCTTTGATCCTTTTTTATTTTTGTTTAGTGCATGGTGAGAGATCTAAGTCTAGATTCAATCTTGTGCATGTAGATAGCCAGTTTTCCCGTCACAATTGGTTAAGGAGGCTGTCTTTTCTCCAGTTTGTGTTTTGTCCTTTTGTCAAAGATCAGATGGCTGAATGTTCCTGCATCTTTTAATTTCTGTTCCATTGATCTACATGTCTGTTCCTGTGCCACTACCATGCTGTTTTTATCACTTTAGTATTAGTTTTGAAGTCCAAGATTGTGAATAGTGTCAGTACTTTTTATCTATCACTAAACCATAAAATTTGAAATGAGTAGCTTTATTCTCCAGATCTCTTTCTATAGATTCTTCTTTGTCTGAGCAAACTGATTATAGAAAACTCCATGGATTTTAAGATGGGACTAGTAGCACATACCTATAATGCCACCACTTGAGAGGCCAAGAGAAGAGAATTATCAGGAGTTAAGAGGCCAACCCCAGCTACATAGTGAGTTCAGTTCAAGGTCAACCAGAGCTATATAGCAAGAACCTGTCTCAAGTAAACAAAACAAAAATTCATGTTTTAAAAATCAGGACAAATTATATATGTCATGTTTTCCATGCATCACTTAATAACTCACCATCATTAAATGGTATTGATAACTTGCTTTATAAGTCTGTTTATTTTATTTTTTGTAAGTCTGTTTGAACTGTAACTTTAAAAAAATTTTGTTGGACTGACAGACTTTTTTTTTCAGTTCTATTACTTTGTGTGTATGTTACATTCCTTAATATGAGTATATGTTTGAACAGTTTTCCAAATTATAATCTTTGAAAACTGATGCATTTTAACTACCAATTTATTATAGTGCCTTATGACTGTATTTGACCAAAAAGTTCTTGTCTATCCATTTTTCTTTGAATAGTGTTCCTTTATCCATGATTTTTCTTTTATTGGGTATAGAGAACCCTTTCCCGTCTTCCTTGCCATTCAGGAAGGTTTATAATTATAATCCCATGGAGAAGTTATTGCAGTTCCAACCAGTTAATTCTCATCTTCCACTTCCAGTGCAACCCACGGCAAGAAGAGCAACACTTGAGACATATACAGTTGTGGGGAGCCAAGGGGTCCTAAGTCCAGCCAAGATGGTGTCTGACTGGAAAAAAGGCCTTGACCTAGTGCCCTTCCCAGGTTTTATTGATCCTCCATAAGGGGAGTGGCTTGGGAATGAGTGGTGGGAAATATGTGACTGCCACGACTCCATGAGCTGGGCTAGGTAGGACATCTGAGATCATCTCCGCTGATGTGCAGAGGGCAAGAAATGCAGAGGGAGAGCAATCTGCATAACAATTGAGATAACATCTAATAGGTGCTTCAGTTCTGATGTATAATCTTTTAGCCTTGGGAAGTCACAGTCTCTTTCTCAAGGCTGGGTCCCAGCCAACCACACGAAGCATGGCTCTCCATCCCACCCAGCTCAACCACGTATTTGGGAGTCACTGGGTGGGGTAACGCTGACCTGTGGCTTTGCCTTAGAGATTATTCATCAGTTCCTCAACCAGCCAAATTTGCATTGCTTAAAGCCAGTTGAAGGGATAAAGAGATAACCTAGGCAGCTCTGTACATATCAATACATGGAGATAAGGCCAAGTTTATCCAAAATGGAGATAGGTGCTCATCTTTTCAAGGACAGTCATCTCTGTGGTTTCCCACGATTGGGGGATGCTTTTTTCTTTTGAAATGATGTTGAAGCCATGCTAAAATAACCATTTATTAACCAACCATTTATTTTTCTAGTGTTATCAGTGGTGTATGTGAAATTATATCAATATCATGAGTCAAAAAATTTTTGTACTTTCTATACCACCACTGCTAAAAAAAACTAATTTATTTTACAAAATTACATAGCAGGCTCAAGTTTATTAATTAAACTAGAAAACTTACATTATCTGCTTAATAACAATAAATGCCTGCCTCCATAGGCACATACAAATGTAGGTAGGCTGAAATACTGGTCATTGTTGAATTTTACTCACCAAGTTGCAAAAGTACATGTGACTTTTGATAGAGACAGGTTTCAATTTGATTGTGGCAGGAACTGGAGGTGAAAGTAATACTTTACTCTGTCTTACACAGGGTTCCAGTGTTGCACATGTAGTTTTCATTCTAGAACCTCATAATTGAGTCATGAAAAATACCCCTTTAAAAAAATTACATAATGTTAAAAGTTTATTGTCTTTTCAGGCCACATTCCTCGCTGTCTGGAGCTGCATGTAGCCAGTTCAGCATCCCTGCTAGGGTAAAGGGGCTGTTTATCCTCTGATGATGAGGCCGACTGGCACTGTGGCCTGCTGCTACAACTTCCTGAGAGTATGGTACTGTGTATTGTAGCTTGGGCAATGATCAAAATTCAAAGTATGATTTCTGTTTAACAAATAAAATTTTCCTACCATCATAAAGTTGGAGAGTCCTAAATTAAACTATTTTAAGTCATGAACCATCAATATTTGCTAATTTGCTAACATGAAATATGGTAGATAGTTTTGGAGATTGGAGGAATGACTGAAATGTCTTTCTTCAGTGTGTAACTTATTAAGGGTTGGAAGGTGAAAATGGGGCTATAAAACCATGTGTTTGAAATATTTTTCATTTGGCTGTTGTATCATGTACTTTCAGAACTGAAAGATATTGATTTAGCCCTTTCACTTTATAGCTACAGAAAATAGGGCTTAGAAGAGGAGGATCTGTAACTTCTCTATAGTGATAAACCAAACAGTGGTAGAGGTTGGTCTGTTTTTCCAGAATTAGTGTGGTGGTTTTCCCATTAAACATCTGCTTTTCACCTCATCCTTCCACCTCTCCATTGCCTTTATGATGACTTTTTCTTCCTGTTTGTATGCCTGGCACTTTTTTTTTATTCTTACATTTATCCAGGGTACTTGATCTTCCTGAATCTGTTTTTTCTGGTATACATTGTATCTTTTTGTCCTGAAAATTTAGTTTTCTCAATTGCAAGGAAATTGATGTCTTTAAATAATTCTTTTATTCCTTTGTGTGATTTACGTTTGGAACAAAAATTATTCTTAGTTGAGTCTTCATTCTTCAGATTTATCTTCTCTAGAATTAATTTAATTGCGTCATGGATTTTTTTTTTCTGTATTCAGTATGATTTCCTCTTTGCCATTCGTTTTTCACCATGTCTCTTTCTGTTCTTTGCTGTGACTAAATTAAGAATCTTGAAATAACATACTAAGTTATCTCTGTGGGGTGTAAATCCTTTGATGGTTGTCTTTATAATTGTAGAAATACACAGAAAACAACAGAGTTTACACAGAGGGAGAGAGATTTCAGTACAGAGGCCGATTGGAAGGATAAAATCACAGGACATAGGGATGCTGAGAAGCCAGAAGAGCAGGTAATAGATGTTCTCCTAGGAGTTTCCAGAGGAGTGAAGTTCTGCTGACATCTTGATTTTGGACTTTGGTTTCTGAGAGAGAATAATCTTTGTTGTCTTAAACCAAGGATTGGCAGGGAACTGGACTGAGCAGCAGGAGGTGAACAGCAGGTCACTAAGGGAAGCTTCATCTCTATTTATAACTGCCCCTCTGTTCTCCATTCTTGACGTTACTGTCTGAGCTCTGCCTCCTGCAGATCAATGGAGACATTAGGTTCTCATAGGAGCTCAAACTTTACCATGAACTATGCATATAAGGGATTTAAATTACATGCTTCTTATCAGAATCTAATGCTGATGGATCTGAGTTGGAGCTAGAGCAGTGATGCTAACACTGGGGAGCAGCTACAAATACAGATTAACATTACCAAAGAGGTTTGACTGCACAGAGAGCATAATAAATCATTTGCAGACTCATGTTAAAATCCTGTCAGTAAGAGACGGAGCTTTTTCTTTATTTTAGATCTTTTATTTTCTGTGAATGTATCTGTTTTTAATCTATTTTGTAACTTGAGTCTGTGGCAGTGAGTGAAAGAAAGGTTTCCTAACCTAGTGCAGTCCTCCTTGAAATCATAGTTTTAAGTGAAATAAATCAGACACACAAACTTAATGACAGAATCAAAATATAAAGAAAGACGAAAGTGAAAGATAGTGGGAAGTAAGTAATCTTTCTCAAATGGGAAGACCAAGAGATGGAGAGAGGAAGGGGAAGAAAAGGGAATGAACAAAGAATTAAAATGTGTTATTTACATATACCAATTCTACACAAGAATGTAACCATTATGTACTACAAACGTGTAGTAATAAATAAAAAAAATAACCAAATGCAGTCCTTTCTAAAGAATTATTTCATCACCAAGCCCAGGGGGTACATTCCACTTTTCTGAGATACTCTTTATTGCCTCAGCTAAATACATTAGCCTGTAAGATGGTAGGCTTGCAGATGATGAATAAGGTACCCTTTTTCAGTAAAAACATTAAACGTAGGAGACTTTTCCTTGATCTTCCCTTTCCTTATTAGATTCCCCCCTCACTTTATAGGTGCCTATAGCATTTTACTGCTCCAGTTTTTACTATACTATATTTAAGAATATCATAATTACCAGTAAAGAACAGTTATCTTTTTTCTTTGTTGCTGGGCAAAAAAGGGAGTATTGATACTGAGGTATTTTGCTTCCTCAATCTGGATGATTTTTAAAAATTAAAACAGCATATGTGTTTTGTTTACCCTCACAATCATTGTTTTCTAAATATAGTATGGTTAAAATGTCTAATTTTATAGTTGAACTAAAAGCTGTTCACTTCTCATTCACTTTAGTTTCATTTGAAATATGCAGTTGGCAGTGACAGGGACCTTCTGAAAAGGGCAACTTAGGAAATTGGTGTTTCCCAAGGGCAAAAGTTTTATATCGAGAAATTGTTTATCATCTTTATGTCTTCTCAGTTTGTGCTATTTCAGATAATGAGTCAGCAGTGTGGAAGATGCTCTAACTGGTACTGTATCCTAGTATGTTCTTTTATGACCCACTAACAAGAGGATCATCAGCCTTAATCCTTAGGCAGTGGCAGTAGAACCAAGTCCTGACTGTAAACCCACTGTGAGTGTCCTAGTGTGTCATTCTAGTGGCCTTTGTTTAATAGAGTCCAGTTATAGCATTCCAACAGCTTTACGGGGAGGTATGTGGAGAGGTAGACTTAAGTGGCTGTATTTCAACGGCATTAAGTTCTCTAAAGTTTTATGAGGAGAAGGTAGGGGGTTAAGCCAGTTTATAGAGGGAGAAAAATAGGAATAAATTTTAAGAAACCAGTATGGATTAGATTTGAAATAATCAAAATCATTTGGGATATAATTTTTTCTTTTAGGCATGTCTCTTGTATATTAACTATTAACATAGCATCATTACTCATATAGTTGTAAACTATAAATTAGTTGTAAACTAAAAATTGTTTGAAAATGTCTGGTGAAATGTATGGATTTCCTTGCAGAAATGAAATTAACAATGGAACTCTTAATTGTTACCTGGCTATTTTATTTTCCATAGGTAATATAAAGAGATTCTTATGCAGCTTTTAGGAGGTACTCTATCTCCATTGGAACAGTTAAATTAAATTTTAACATTAACCCCCTCCCCAGCTTCCACTTATAAACAGACTATTTTAACAGTTGGTTAGTTGTTTTGCAAATTAGAGTGTAGTTTTCCATAGGAAGTTTTATAATATGTAAATGTGGTTAGGTTCCTTGCCTATCCTATAAAAGCAAACACGTAATAGTAATTTTGCAGGAATACTAATTAAAGGACTATAAGAATTAATTTTGAAAAATTCTCCCAGATGCTAGTACTTGAATACCAACGGGATTTAACCAAAGGAAGAGTGGAAACTTGGGACACTGATAGGCTATTGTGGACCTGTTGAAGATCCCCAATTGCCTCTATCAAGCGTGTGTCAAGAGGATAAAATAAGAAACAGGAGAAAAATTTAGTAATACATGATGAGTGACTGGGAAGTTGTTGCCTCCAGATGAACCAAGAGCTGTACTCCAAGACAGCCCCTATTTATTGGGTGTATACAGTGATAGGTGGGGCCAGTGGAAGTTTCAGAGTTGGTTGAAAACTCAAAGGTTTATGACTCAAAGGGCAAGTATAATCTTGAGATGACTGAAGAGGGCGGAGATGATCTTATGCTAAGGAGGATTTTCTGAATCTAGCTGTTTAGGTTTAGTCTTAGTGGGTGGGAGAGTGGGTGGAAGAGGATGGCCCATCCCTGAAGAGTTAATGGGAAATCTTAAATGGTTGAGACTGATTTATCCCCTCAGGAAATATACAAAATTAGCCATTGTGAATTTGTGGTTCCCAACAATAGGCTTCTGTGTACTTTCAGCAGCTCTACAGGCTGATAGTGGTACTTTGTTTTTGATACTGGTACAGAGCAGAAGAGCTGTTCTGCTAGCTTAGTTCACTAGGTTTGGTTGAGGTCATTTTCTAGCTAGCTGTTCAGTGGAATGAAGCCCATGGAAAGAACAAAGAAAAGACTTTTCTCAGGTAACTAATATTTGAAAAAATCAATACATGACAGAATAATATATGTGTGTTTGAAAAAAATTGGAGTAGATTTAATTGATGTAAAAACAGTGCAAGTTCAGAGGAATGTAGGGAGGGCATACATGTGAATCCTAGCTGATTGAAAAGAAGTAGTTTAAAAAGTGTGTTGGGTTGGTGGTCTTTGTGCTGGTCAGTATCTGCTGCTGAGTATCCTTGGAATGGGAAATGGGGAGCAGTGCACTACTTTGCTATTTTCACATAAACTATTTCAGAGTATTTAAATGATCAAGTGATACTTGAATTTATGAAGAGTAAACTACTGTACTTTAGGTAAATGGAACAGGAGAGTCCTAAAACTATTTGTGATATAGAGGAACTTGGCCTTTATAGCCCTCTTGATGTTGATTTGAAATTGTGCTTCCCTTGCTTTTTCATCCTCTCCCCATATGTTTCATAAAACTAGAGTAGAAAGGAGGTATCAGGAAGTGTTCCTTGGCTCCTGCAAAATAGTAGCTACTGTTAAGCTGCGGATTATTACTTTGTATTTTGTTCAAGTACTTAAATGTTTGCTATCACTTCCCTGATAATGATTTTATATTAGGGAATTTTTGGCTATTTACTCAGGAAGCCTTATAGCTTTGACAAAATTATTCTGTTTTTTTTTTTTATTTTAAAGATGTTCTTGTAGTTTATGTTAAAAGTTGTGAGGAATCTTACTCAAAATGATTATATTGTGCTGTTATTTTTATGTATTTATCTTGAAATGTAAGTGCCTCCATTCACTTCCATTCTTACAGGCATTGGAAATACTAAAGTTGAGAATTGGATGACCTGGGTTTACTTTTTGCTATTACTATAAGTCTTGACCAGTTTTACTTACTTTTTGAGCTTTAATTCTTTCCTCCTTGATTTTGTATTGGTTCTACCTCCCTGATAGGATTATTGCTTAGATAAAATGAGGTAATGTGAGTAAACATGCTCTATAAACTATGAAGTGCTCCATAAATAGGCAGTTTGCTATGAATGTTATGTGGTGATTAGTCCTAGGAAAAGAGTAAGAAGTGGTAGTCTTGGAAGAAATGCTCTTCTCTCTCCTCCCAACACTGAAATTTAATAGCAGTTTTTATCTTAATAACAACCACTTTAAAATGTATGTAAATTTGTATGCTGTGGGCCGGGGATTTAGGTCAGTGACTCAGGCTCATACCTGGTAAATGCGAGGTTGTGAGTTCACACACAATCCCTGGTAACAAAACAAAACAAATTTGTATGCTGTGGTGTAGGAAAAGCTGTTTGGATTAATGCTATGGATATTTCAAAGGAAGGCAAGATTGAGTAAGCTATTATACTGGGAGCATTTAGGTTGCCAGAAGGCAATATTCAGGATCAAAGAATGTGTGATGGGCCATTATAGGTCCAATCCATTAAGAAATGTGTAGAGCATTGATTTTGATGTTATTACTAAGGAGTAAGAATAAGGTATATCAGCTTTGAGAACTATTTTCTGATTTTCTTTTGGATTTGTGGCTGCTCAGGATTAATGTTGCAAGAATGACCACTGGATTGGTGACTCATTGTATTTTTAAAATTAGCTTCTTTAGTCTGAGTACCATTTAGTCTTTCTACTCATAGCATACAATTTCTTTGATAACCTAATAAACTTTTCTCTTAAAATTTAAATGTACCACACCCTTCTTTCAAATTGGATAGTTTTAAAGTTAGTCAGGTGAATAAACATGTTTAAGACTTAACAGATTCTATGTAATATGAATTCTTTATGCACATGCCACAGGCTTTTAGACTTACCTGGAAAATAAATGTTTCTAAAATGCATGTGGAAATTGTTTCAAGTGATGGTTTAGACCAAATTACATATTTATTTGGGGGTTTGGTTTGGTTTGGTTTTACTTCTGTTTATAAAAGTTAAACGGTAAATATGCTTGATTCCAATTCATGGATTTTAAGTAAAATAGTATTTAAGTTCAAAAAGTTGAAAATTAGCATGGTTCATTGTGTTCTGTTTATTATTTGATTTATAATAAAATTAGAATTTTAAGAGAAGATAAAAAGTTAAGTCATTTAAAATCAATTCAGAAGAAGGAAGGATAGTTCATAGCAAAAATTTGGATAGCTAGTAGATAATTTTATCAGGACCTTTTATAAAATATTTAAATGTTTAGTTTTGTTAAACACAGGAAATTACTTTTAGGACCTGATGGAATATAGAAGGCAACAGGATTTAGAGTGTATGAACAGGTCTGAATATTATGGGTATGATTCATTGAAAGGTTACATTGAATAAATTAGCAATCTTTTTGAGCACCTTTAGTTCTCCCATTTGTTAGTGATTGTTTTGTGTCACAAGGTTGTTACAGGAATTAAATGGAATGTTGTGGTTTTTTTCTCAAAATACGTAGCCAGAACTACATTAAGAACCGTTTGGGAGCATTTATAGTTTCATGAGCTCCACTTCATATCTACTGACCTTTTGGGGACAAAAATCATTGAATCGTTGTTTGCATTTAACTCTCCCAGGTAATTCTTATGCTCACTGTGAGTGGTACTTAAAAAGTCTAAAGCCGTTCCCAAGGAATTACTTACGTAAACATTCATGTAAGTTGTACTTAAGACCTTTTTATATCTCCCATCAGGTTTTTACCCATTGTTACATATTGTGCACCAAACAAACCAGAATTATTTAGAAAAGAGTAAATCCATGTGTGTCAAATTGGGTCATTTATTTTGGCTACTTATCACCATATTTTCTGTGTTACAGTCTGTGATCAGCTGCCTTCAAGGCAGAAATGGGGTGGTGGAAAGGCATGGTGAAAGAAAGCTGTTCAATCCATTGGCAACCAGGAAGCAGAGAGAGAAGAGAGGAGGCAGAGACAAGAATACACTTTTCCAGGTCATGCCTGCGCAGTGACCCATCTCTAACCAGGTCCCACTCCTAAAAACAAGTCTTATGATCTAGTAACCTTCCAAACACGTGAAACATTTGGAGGGCTGTTAAGGGCCATTCTATATAATTTTTTGGGGGAAAAAATCATTGCATAATTAAATACTGATTAGGCTTGTTGGAGGCCTAGTATCTTGACATATGAGCTGACTGTGGCACAATTGAAGCCTTCACAGTTGAGACCTCACTGATCCCATGATGCTCTGATGCTCCAGGGCAAGATTACATGAGCTGAAGACATCCTGGTTCCTTGAGAAAGGAGTAGTAATAAAAAAAAGTTTTACCTGGGAGAGAGGACAAACTTATTAACCTGCCATCTCTCTCCACTGCCTCATCAACATAAGATCTTCATTAGTTTAAGATCACCTCCACCTTCTGAGTCATCCAGATGATGTTCATCAACATAAGAGCCTTCTTAGCATAAGACACCACCCTCCTGAGTCATCCAGTAATCCCCTTACCATTTTCCTCAGTGTAAATGTGATCAATAAATATCAAGATTCTGGCCTTTTGTTCCCAGGAACAACTGGTTATCTCAGATCACCACTGCAGTGCTGTTTGTCTCTTGCTCTGTCTTTTCCTTGCGTCATAACACCTTGCAGGAAATTGGGGACTTATTGTAGGGTTCCCAGATATGGGGCATTTTAGATATAAACCATAGTACAAGCACAGAAAAAATAAAAAGCATTACTTTTGTTTGGCATAAAGTTATCAATTCCCAAATCCTAACAATTCTTCTACTTGAAGAATTCTTACATCAATTCGGTAACAGACATTGGCTGAGCTGTTGCGTTGTGCTAAACACTGTGTGCTGATAAGCATTAGAAAGCAGATGAGATGATGTTGGCTTTTCCTAAGGCTTCATAATGAAATGACTGGCTCAGACTCTTAATTATAGATCATTTTGATGAACACTGCAGTAAGGGGTGTATGGTGTGTAAAAGAGCCCAATGGCACAAGAAAATAATGTTCTTATTGCCATTGCTAATAATTCAAAGTTGAGAAAGGATAATTTATTGAGCACCTTCTGTGGAACATACACTTAAAAAAACTAGTTATGTTATTTAATCATCACAGGAATCTTATGAAGTGGCAGGTCTCTCTCTTTTTTTTTTATGTGTACTATGGTGAAATGTGAGATTCAAGCCTTGTTACAATTTCAGAGTCCTTATTCTTTCACCATTATACCATTATGTTTTTCCCTAAGGGTGAAAACTTGACTTTTTTAAAGAGGGATAATTTTGTAGTTCTTCAGAATTGATACTGATTTCATTGGTATATTTTTTTCTGTGATTGAAAAAGACTGGAATTTTTCTTCATTTCTGTCCTGTCACCCTATGGTTTTCCATTCTATTTCTGGAAGTGACATACAGGGAAACATGTAGAGAAGCTAGCCACTATATGACATTAACCATTATTTTCACTGCTTCTCTTGTTATTTACTATTGTTGTCCCCAAAGGAAATTTGGTAAATTATTTTGTTTTGTTTTCCCAAATCTTTTAGAATCATTTGGAAATGAATGGTGCATTAGGAAAAAGAACCTGTTAGAAATGATTTTTACCACACCGTTTACTTAGGAATTAGGATTGATTTGACTAATTCCTTTACATGGTTGGTATTTCTTTTCTTTCATCATATTTCATTCCCTTCTAGGTATATGAGCAATTTGACTCTCTGACTGAAGATTCCGAAATAAATATTTCATGATGAGTATAAGTACTGTTTAGAAATTGTACAACTTTCATTCTGGGGGCCTCAGATCCATTTTAGCTTCTTTGCTAATTACCTTTTATGTTTTCATGCAGTTTTATTTCTAGCAGTTTTATTTATTGTGGTGAGAACATCTTTCTAGACTGTTGCTTAGGGTAAAAAATTGTTTAAACTTTGACTTAAAGAACCTGAAAAATTGACAGTTCATTGTTTCTTCTGACAGCCTTAATCTCACCTGAAAATAACTTTTTCTTACATGATAGCGAAATGATAGGCAGTGCTACAGTATTTTTCCCTAAGACTTTTCTAACAAAAGTAATGTAGAAAACATGGAAATGCTTTGTATCTTCCAAGTAGTCACAGTGGTGTGCTTATTTCTTTGGACTTTTGTTGTACTGTTTTAATTTTCTGTTACTTAGACTTTTTTCTTGAGGTAAAAAAGCTGCCCAGAGAAAGGTCACCAGAGTATTTCTTGGAATGGGTCTTGACTTTGCTCAGTTTGTTTCAGTAGTATGGTTTACTAATATTCTCTAAAAGCTTCTTGGTTAAAAAGTATTTCACTTGTTGCGTTTTCTCAACTCTGAATTTTGAGAACTAGAGTGTTAAAGAGAAGAAACATCAAGCCAGCCAGCTGTGTTGTACAAGCCTGTTTTACCAGCATTCTGGGAGGCTGAGGCCTGAAGGTCTCCAAATTCTAGCTCATTCTGGGCAACTTGCTTAGTAAGACTGTGGCATATTAACCAGTGGTCAACTTGTAACACCCAACGGAACTGAACCAGCGGGATGCTGGGTGCAGAAGGCCTACCTGAGAATTGTTGCCAGCAGCATAAAAAGAGAACTAAAGGGGGAGATGGCGTGCTGTTGATTCTGCTGGAGAAGCTTGTCATGCTGGCTTTCCTGGTATGAACTTGGCTGTTCTCATCGTCAGAGGAGCTTGGGAGCTTGCTGTTGCTGAGGATGGCTGCAGTTATTTTTCAGGGGAGCTCTGGTCCTTACTTTCGCATCCTGGCTGCAATGCAGACCTTTCAGCCTGCTAGCACAGATCCTTCACACCGCTGGTGCAGATTTTCTACCTTCCACCACTACTAACGTTTGGTGCAGGTCCTTGAAACAGATTTACATGAGATATTGTCATGGGCTGTAGGCCTCAGACTCATGGAGCTTTAGGTCTTCAACTGGATTCATGCAGGACATTGCCTTGGGATCCAGGCCCTAAACTGGATTCTTTGGCATTCTAGTGTGTGGACAGGTCTCTTGCACTCTTTTGCATTTGATTCTTTGGGTAACTATTGTAATCCTATAAATTATGTGTCCTGTACTAAATCCTTTCCCTTGTAAACCTCGACTTCAACAGAGACCCTACCACAAAATAAAAAGGTAAAAATGGCTGGGGGATGTAGCTCAGTGTGAAGGTTATGAGTTTAGTATCCAGTCCTACACAAAAAAGTGTGTGTGTGTGTGTGTGTGTGTGTGTGTGTGTGTGTGTTGGAATCAAATTAATGGCTGTGTTAAACAAAGTATATTTGATTTTGAGATTTACCATTGCTATAAAATTGGAATGCCAGTGTCAGGGCCTCTAAAATTTTTGAAGTGGCCTTTTGATATTTGGATGCTTGCTTCTTTCTTTGGATGTGGTCCATGTCACAGTGTTACATTTGATTTTCTCAGAGTAATTGGTCTGAAGATTGAATTTAGAGGACCTCAAAAATGTGACTACAAGATGTTCAACCCTGTGTTTAAGAGACTGGAAACTAAGCTGCATGTATCGTGTCGGTTAGGGTTTACTACAGGAACAACAACAAAAGTATATATGTGTATATGTATCTATATATTTATATTTTTGTATAGACATGACATATAAAGGATTTACAAAGTAGGCTTACAATGACTGCCTGTGAAGTCAGGAGTGGAAGAATGGAAAGGGTCATTTGCATGCAAGAGAGCTGGAGAGTCCCATAAAAAAATTGAACACCTGAGCTCACTGCAGATTCCTGTGTGGGTCTGTAATGGAAAGCTGAAGGGTCTGTGTTGGAAGCCTGAAGGAACTGGAGACCGATGTCCAAAAGTGATAGCAAAGGCCAGATTTCCTGAAGAAGCAAAAAGGGCATACTTCTTTCCATTTTTATTTCATTCAGGCAACAAGCTTATTGGTTGGTGCCATCCACATCCGCTGGCTTTCCCTCTTCATTTTGATGCTTGAGAGTTAGTGGGCCGGACAGACCCAGACTGTGCTCCACTAATTGGCTAGGTGTTTCTTAATCAATTCAAGTTGATACCACAATTAACTATCACAAATAAACCCAAACTTGATAAGTCTTTTGTAAAAATTGTATTCAATAATAGTCTTTAATAGTCATTTCCATTGTTTCCTGAGGAGTCTTTTGTGTTTTATTTTATATTTAGGATTTCTCTATTGGGATAAAAAGTAAAGGATATAATTCTATGTTTTGATTTTAGAAGCAAATTTGTACCATGTGAGTGATTCTAATTGTAATAGAGATTCCCAGGAGTTCTCTGGCCAGAGAAAGCCTGGAGCTGAGCTGATTTTTTTTTTTTTTCTGCTCTGCTGTTGTACCTGAGAGATAGTGGCATTTTTTTCTTGAAGACCATTTTTATCGTAGTGGCTGGTATCATAGAAATAGTGTGAGAAAGGATTGGTCCCTGTCCACATGAAATCTCTGGGGTTTTGGTTGTTGTTTCAGTTTATTTGATACAGGGTCTTACTATATAGTGCAGGCTGGCCTTGAATTTGTTTATGTAGCCCAGGCTGACCTGGAACTCACAGTGATCCTCCTGCCTCTGGGCATGGAGTTCTGGGCTTACAGGCTTGAACCACCATGCCCGGTGAAATCTCATTTTGAAATTGAGACTTCAGAGATCTCCAAGTAGATCTACGCTGTTTTTACTATTTTAGCAGAATTAATTCTTTTGTGCTTTTTCTCCTTTTCAAGTCACACTTCTGGGATAGACTTTCCAATGATTAGTGGTTAGAATGAAGAGATGCTGAATTCTGGGGTTGTGATGTATTATCTTCCATAGTTTGTTCTCAAACCTTTGACATAAAAAGTTATTTTTAAGCCGGGGATTTAGCTCAGCCGGCATAAGCCCCTGCCTGGCAAGCTTGAGGTTGTGAGTTTGAATCCCGGTACAAAAAAAAAAAGTTGTTTTTAGAAATGTAGCCTGAGGAAACAAGTGAGTAAAGCCATCACAAATGTTTATATCGTTTAAATTCTCTTATAGGGGAAAATACAGAGCTGTGCATCCTATTTTTCATTGTTATTGTTAATTGAAATATCATTGGACAGTAGAAAAGCATAATTTTTCATTGAACTGCAAAAAGTTTTTGTTTTCCATTGAAATTGTGTGTGAGATGTGATTTAAATTTGGATAACCTATGGAGAAATTAGATATTTAAAATCATCTGCTTTTTAATCTTCCTTGGGATAATTGGAGTATAAGAATGTGTTGAAAGCTATGGATTAGACCTTTTTGGATCTCTTCCTTTAAGCATTTAAGGACTAGGGACACAGCTCTGTGGCACAGCTCCTGTCTGGGAAGCACAAAGTTGTGAGTGTGATCCCCAGTACCCCCCCCCCAAAAAAGCATTTAGCATTTAAATTAAAAAAATTGTAACTCTGTCTTAATGCTAAAATACAAAAAAGAAAAGTTTATTTCATAAATAAGGAAGAAAATAACTTAGGATTTATAGTCAGACCTGAAAAATTGTAGTTCTGCTCATTCATAAATACCATATTTTTCTTTCATTAGGTTAGTATCAATTCAGTTAGCATTTCAAACATAAAATTATGTAATGGAAGAATAACAGAGGAAAAAAAAATACAGTTCAGCCAGTAAACCTGGAGAACTTGTATTGAGAATTGGTTTTAGATTTGCCAGGGAAGAAAAAAGCATCAGGATACACACAATTGCTATTTCAAGATGACTGTAACCTATAGAACCTGTGTGTATTCTGAAATCACTATAAAAGAACAATTTAAAGCTTTCTCAAATCAGGTGCTAGGTAGCCTAGTGCAGTTCAGGATAGTTTTAAGAATTTAGAAACAAAATGTGGACTATGCCTAGTCAAGGTGGCTCTTGAGCTTGTATTGAAGAGAGCCTTTGGATTGTTGCTAGGGATGAAAAGGCAAGCAAGGTAGAGAGAGACTAATAAAGTAGAGGACTAATAAAGTAAGCTACTTGTAAATGGAGCTCAGTTCATCATGGGATTGATTTTAAAAGTTTTATACTTGTTAACCCCTAAATTGTTTTGTTTTATTTCGTTTTGGTTTTTGTCATTTTGACACAGGGTGTCATTATGCAGTTCAGGATGACCTTGCGCTCACTTTGTAGCCCAGACTGATCTGGAACTTGCAGTGATCCTCCTTCCTCAGCCTCCCAAGTGCTGGGATTATAGGTGTGCACCACCACACCTGGCTAACGCCTAAGTTTTAATTTAACATCCTTTTCCAAATCAGAATTTTCTCTGAGAGATTTATTACTAATCTGTTAAAAAGAAATTAAGGTAAGATAGATGCTTATCAGCAGCACTTATACTAAAATTGGAATGATACAGAGATTAGCATGGCCCCTGAGCAAGGATGACACACAAAATCCTGAAGTGTTCCATATTTTTTGTAGATCTCGTATTATCTCGCTAGTGTAAAAACCTGAAAGAGTAAACAGGATCCAAAATGTACAACAGAGGGCCGGAGGTTTAGCTTAGTGGCATAAGTGCCTGCCTGGGAAGCGAGAGGTCGTTAAGTTCGTTCCCTGGCACCAAAAAACAAAACAAAACAACAAAATGTACAGTAGATATTGTGAAAATGAAAGGAAAAGAAACTGCCCAAAGCCGGGCATGGTGGTGCACATCTGTAATTCCATTACTCAGGAGGCTGAGGCAGGAGGGTTGTTGCGAGTTTAAGACCAGCCTGGGCTACAAAGTGAGCTCAAGGCCAGCCTTATCTGCAGAGTGAGACCCTGTCTTAAAAAAGACAGATAGACAGACAGAAAGAAAGAACTCAAAAGAAAAGAACAGCTGGGATAGGGGAAAGGAGAAAAGAAAGAAGGGAAGAGATTGTATGTCTATATATATATTCATTTTTTCAACCTTTTTTTTTTTACTTTTTTTGAAGAGAATATAACCAAACAAAATAAAATAGAGTAGAATCAATCACAACAAAACAATGAACATGGTACATGACTTCTAAACAGGGTAAAAGCCAATCAATAATGGCTACCATAATGCCTTTTGTTATCTTCACAATAACTGCCCATACCATCAGGGATAAATAAAATCAAACAAAACAGAACAGAATAAAACCAGTAAAAACAAAACAAAACAAAACAATGAAAGCAATACAGAACTTGAAGATACTAGTAAAAGTGGCTACCATAATGCTTCTTGTTATTTTCAGAGTAGTGGCCTATACCTTCAGACATAATATTAATCAGACAACACAGAATAGAGTAAAATCAATCAAAACAAAACAGTGAAAGCAATACAGGGTTTAGAAATAAGATAATTGAACGTCCTCGATGACTAAAATTATATATTTTGTTATCTTTGAAATAGCTGTCCATGCCATCAAGTATAATAAAATCAAACAAAACAGAATAAAATGAAACTAATCATAATAGATTAACATTGGCCACTTCTTTCCCTTTTTAGATAATTCCTCCCCTTTGACTTTCCCAATATGTACTAACTCTTTTAGTTTGTTATACTAGGGAGACAACACCAAATTCACCCATGTGACTGAACCATTTCATCCATGAGCATGATCTCAAGGTGCATCCATCCATCTACAAGAGCCTTGAGGTTATCTTCCTTTATAGCTGAGTAGGATTCCATTGTATAAAATGTGATGATGTCTATCTTATCCATTCTGCAGTTGATGGGTAAGCTACCCCTACTTTTTTCTGGCTGTCACATAGGGCATTGTTCTCTCTCCTTTGACTTTCAGTCCATGAATTTTCTTTCTAGTTAAATGTGTTTCTTGTATAGAGCATATTGATGGATCCTGTTTCCTGATCCACTCTGCCTGTGTTCCTTTCCATTGGTGCATTGAGGCCATCTACATTAATAGTTATAGCCATTCAATTCCTTCTTTCCTGTAAGAGACAAAGATGGCAGCAAGATGACCACAGTGGTGGCAAGACAGACAACTGTAGTACTAATCTCTGTTCGTTCTTCAAAAAGAACAGTTTGTGCTTCCATTGTTCAATTGTTTGATAATTTTTTTCATGCTTAGATCTTGTAATCTTAACAACTACATTGAAGATAACAATGTGCAATATATTAACCAGTGTTAATCTACTATTATTTTGTTTTGAAACTGTCGTTTTTATTCTTTTATTGTTTTTAAAGTAAAAATAAATAATAAATGCATTTTATTGTTAAAAAATAAGCAAAAACTCAAAATATTACTTTCCTAAATACAGAATAATTTAGAGTTGATATATTACTATTTTGCACATATTTTATTTTCAAATATAATGAGGCTTTTTGATGAAAGAACTAGAACCATTAAGAGTTACATACAAGGGCAAACCCTGACTGGTCCACTGTTTGCGATTTGGTCTTAGGCAGATTAAACATTTTCCTCATTACACTGAATGTAGAACAGTACTATATATAGCTCATTGGTGACAAACCTGTGGCATACATGCTGCAGCAGACCATTTGTATCATTGAAAGCTCTAAACGATCTGCCATCACTGGTATAGCTTCTTCATGGGGTGATTGTTTTGAGTGAATGGTGTCATATGTAAACTAAGCATGGTACTTAATCTATAAGATAGTTGAATAAATGGTGATTAAATGTTCCTTACAATTTAAACAGATAACTAAAATAATTCCATATAATAAATTGAGGTGAGCTTTTAGAATAATTTATAGCACAGAGCATAAGTAGCTTGCTTTGTATACCTTGACAGTTTTCTCAGTATAGTTCTATACAGCTCTCATTTTCATTTTTTCAATCCCTTCTTTCCTTTAGGAGACAAAGATGGCAGCAAGGTGACCACAGTGGTGGCAACTCCTGGGCAGGGTCCAGACAGGCCACAAGAAGTCAGCTATACAGACACTAAAGTGATTGGAAATGGATCATTTGGTGTGGTATATCAAGCCAAGCTCTGTGATTCGGGAGAACTGGTTGCTATCAAGAAAGTATTGCAAGACAAGAGATTTAAGGTGAAACTTCTGGTATTTCATGTTTTTTGTTGCTTTCTTAATTAAATGATTTTTTAAAGTTGCTTCTTTTTGCTTTCAGTTTCATCTGTTATGTTCATTTTTGTTCAGCTAAACTACTATAGTGACTATTTCTAGTTGTGTATTTGATAGTGATAAACACACTGACAGTACTTTTGCTGCCACTGTTATGAGTGATACATACATGTAAAATTCTATGAAAAGTTAAAATTTCTTAATTTATTCTTCAGAAAAGTCACATTTCTGCATTGAGCCTTTTGGTGTAAGAGTAACACTGACTATGACATATGTGTATTTGATAGTTTGCTGTACTTTGCTTGAAAAATATCCTTTAATTTGTAATGCAGTACTGTTATTTTTTCCTGTAGCTCTATCTTTGCTGTGTTCTCTTGTTTCTTTTTCCTTCTACCCCTGGAAACTGATAATCCCCTAAGTTCAATTTTGTCATTTATTTTTATATCCTTAAAAGATCCAATGCATGCCAACTTTCATGTCATTTTGTATTGTGGTTAAATAAGATGTGACCACTGTTCTGAAATAGCACATAATCTAGTTTTTATCTGCACTAGAATATTCTAAAGACATTCTTTTTTTAATTCTAAAATTTTTATTTCCAGTTCACCATTTTCCCAAGCATTAGCTTCATGTTGCCACATACTTACTGGAACGTGATACCTGAACATTTCAGTAGGATCTCAGACTGGTAGCATTCCTTATCTAACTCTGACTGCCAGCTTTTAAGTACCAATAAAAGCATTCATTCGTCTTGGTTTCCAGACATTTGGATTTGCTTTTTCCTTTAATGGCATTGAGATTGTTTCATTCCCTCATTCTTAATATCTGGGCACTGTCAAACTTGGATGATTTTCCTCTTCCCTCTCACTCTTCCATTGGTGTATCTCCGTATTTTTTTGCATCCTTAGTCAGACCTTGTCATTATATGTTTTAACCACAGTAAGCTTTTACATTTGTTTACCTTTTCCTTCCAACCCCTGCTCATACCAGTAGCATAATCCCCCAATTCTGCTTAGTCATGTTGTTCCTTCCTGGATAATTTATAAAGAGAGAAGTTTGTTTAGTTTACTCTTTTCAAGACTGAAAGTCTAAACAGCATGGTGTAATCTTTGGTGAGGACCCCGTGACTGTTACCTCAGGACATATGGCAACATTGCTAGAGCATGAGCAAGAGGGACACATCATGGTGATACAGGAAGCCAGAGAGTGACTAGGGGAGTAGGCTTGATGTTTTATAAAGCCATCGCTTGAGAACCAGCCAGGCTATCAAAAGAACTGTGTCATTTCCTTTTGAGGGCACTATCCTCAGTGACCTAGTTACTTCCCACTAAGCTGCACCTCTTAAGGGTTCCACACCATCTTCCAACAGCATTAAGTTCCAACTTCACACATGAACCTTTGGGGGCATACTCAAATCCTATCTAAGTCATAGTAACTTTCCTTCTCCTAGCTAAATAATGTGCATACATAAAAATGCATGTCAAATTCTTGCTTTATGAAATTTTCCAGTTATTCCATATTCCAGATTTCCAGATACCTGTGCAGATTTTCCTATTCTAAATTACTCAAGCCCTGACTGTCCCTTCACTAAGAAATTCCATACTTTTTTCGTAACAGTATCTCTCTATATATTAGGTTTTTCTCTTGGACACACCTACACTTGACTTTGAGGGGTTGTTTAGAAGTTAATGGTAATAGCAAATACTTATCAAGTCTTTATTATATGGACTTGTTTTTACATGAGAAGTTTTATTTTGTTTATATAATTTCTACTGTGAGATTGATACAGTATTTATTATTTGGATAAAGAAACCTAAGTACAAAGGGGTTCTAAATTAACTGGTAGAACATCATAGGGCTAACACTTGGGTAAGATGGCCAGATATTTGAATCCATTCTGACTCAAGAGTTTTACTACATTTAATCATCACTGAATCTAGCCCCTTTCCCCTTCTCTGTCTTACATACAGTATTAAATCTAAAGTGTAACCTAGTATCTTATTCTTATTTTCTGCCACTATATTAAATCATACTCTCCACCTTCCAGAAAAAGAGATTGAATTTTGTCTGATTTTCTGTGGTTACATTGTATTTTATTTAGTGGATATACCCTAGTTTGATTAATTATTCTGTTGATAGCTGTTTAGGGTTTTTTCTTTATCAAGCCATGCATATAGATGCTTTATTGAAATATATATATATAGTTTTATTTCCTGAAATATTTGAGTGCAGCTTAAGTATGATATACATTTGTCCCTAAATTTCTTTGGGGAAGAATGTACAGATTTTTAATAATCAGTCTTTCTATTGGAAAATGTAGCTCTCTTCATTTAATCAAATTTTTAAATATAAAGTTTGTTAGTTTTATTTATTTAGACCTTAAACTTTTCTTAATTTATTTGGAGATATTTAGTAGTGTTTCTTGTTCTTGTGAATGAGATTAAAAAATAGCAATTTCTTTTTACAAGGTCTGATAAAAAAATGGCAATTTTTTTGCCAGCATAAAATTTATTTATATTATAAATCCTTATCAAGTTAATCATCATAAACGCAGATTAACAGGTAGACTAAGAAAGAGGCCAAAAATGTGTTAAAACATATAGACAACTACACTGAATCAAGGTACATTGTTAGATATATCGGCCATGCAGGATTACAATAATTTTTTTCCCTATCGTCTTTTTATTTTTCACTTTATTTATATATTGAGAAACTGTGATATTTAAGCTTGTATATCTGATTTACTTCATTTAACATTATGGTCTCAAGGTGTACCCTTCTTCTTACAAATTTGGATCTTTATCCTTCTTTATGACAGAATGGTACTTCATAGTGTACAAATACCACATTTTATTTATCTATTCATCTGTTGATGGACATATAGGCTGTTTCTAAGATTTACATATAATGAATTATGCTGCTGTAAACGTGGCTATGCATGTTTCGCTCTAGTCTGATGTCTTTAACTTCTGGAACAATACCTATGAGGGGAATGGCTAGGTCAGATGAAATTTCTATTTGTACTTTTTTTGAGGATTTTCAGTGATTGTATCATTTTACGCTCCCACCAGCAGTGAAGAGAAGGGTTCCTTTTTTCCCCACAGCCTTGCTAGCATTTGTTATTACTGATTTTGTGATGATAGCCATTCTTCCTGGAGAATCTCAGTTTTGTTTTAATTTGCAATTTCTCGAATCTCTAGCAATGTTGAACATTTTTTCATGTATTTCTTGGCCAGTTTTACCTCTTCATCTGAGAAATGTCTATTAATTTCAGTTGCTCATTTTTAAAAATTGGATCTTTAAATGAGGGGAGTCTTAATTTTTGAGTTCTTTATTCTAAATATTAATCCTTTGTAAGAGGAGTAGCTGGCAAATTTTTTTTCCCACACTATAGGTTATCCTTTTTAAAAAAAATTTATTTATATATTTTTATTTTAAAGAGAATAAAACCAAACAAAAAAAGCCAATAAAAACAAAACAATGAAAGTGATACAGAACTTCAAGATAATAGGAAATCAACAATGGCTACCATAATGCTTCTTGTTATCTTCAAAGTAGCTGTCCAGATCATCAGACATGGGCATGTAAAATTAACCAATCAGTATAAGAACTAAGTTGCTTCTTTACTTCTGTTGTTGTCTTTTCAGAAATTCAAGTGTGTGACTTCTAATTTCTACTATGTTTGTGTCTCCTGAACTTGTTCTGTGTGGGCTGGAGGTCTGAGATTATATTTAGATGCTTTGTCTTGACATTTTCCTATGTTTTTCTGAATCAGCCCATTGCTGCATCCCACGTGCTTCCTGCATTTGCTGCCAGTACCTTGGTGCAGGGGATTGGGCTAGGAACCTGAGTTCCTCTGATCTGGGATTTCCAGAGTGGTAGAGAGGCACAGGGTGGTGATTCACCAGTGCTCCCCTGATGATGGCAGGGCCTCAGGTCATGGCTTCTTTTCCGGGTCACACTGGGCTTGCCTGATTTTTCCCGACTGCTGGCATGGGACTTGGGGCATGGGTTCTTTCTATCAGGTCCATTTGTTCACAGGTTTGGTTCAGCTCTGATATTTCTTTGCTGATTTTCTGTCTGGTTGATCTGTCTCTCTGTGACATGGGCTATTGAGGTCTCCCATTAGAATTGTATTGTTGCTTATTTGATTTTCCGCGTCTACCAATAACTGTCTTATATAGCTGTATATTCCCGTATTAGGTGCATATATATTTATGATTGTTATGGCATTTGTGCTATCTTCAGCTTTCTCCTTGATCTCAATTTTGTGTTGTTCTTTGCTTCGTTTAGTAGCTGTTGGCTTGATTTCTCATTGTCTCTTGCTATTTTTAAGATATTTTTCTTTTCATGATCACTAGCTGCAGTTCCCTCTTCAAGATCTGAAATTGTCATCCATTCTTTTATTTGTGTCTTCTCTAATATCTTTGATTTTAAGCATCATTTCTTTTTGTACCTGAGAGATCATTTTCCTTCTGTAGCCTTTTCCACTTGTTATTTCACTTTTGTTATCATTTCAGAAAGTTCCAGTGTTTGACTTCCAGCTTCATCCATCGTGTTGAGTTCCAGGCCTGTCCTGAGGCGGGGGTCTTGCGCCACACCCTGTCTCCGTGTCTTGCCATTCTCCGCTTTCTCTGTTTTCTTTAATTTGTCTTCTAAGGTAATGCCCACCAACCTCCCATGACACATAGCTCTACCACTAGCATTGAGGCCTTTCTCAAGGAGGAAAGCAGATGTCTGTTTTCAGGGATGTCCTCCAGATATAGTTGGTTCTTTATAGCTATTCCAAGAACTTATGTTCTTCTAGTATTTCAGTTCTGTGATAATGTCCGCGTTGCATCCCAGAGATATGCTGGGTACAGAGCCAGTCTTGGCCTCTGGATGTGGGGGCTGAGACTGATCATCTTGTCAGTGAAGTTCTCCAGGGTGCAACTGCTGTCTCCTTGCTGCTGCCTCGTATGCTTCCATGTTTCTGGATTCACTGATTACTTTGCCCTCCAGAGGTGTGTGTGTCTGTGTGCTAGGCTGTTGCCCTGGGTCTTGGGGTTCCCATTGGCCTTACACTCTTTGAGCTGGCCCACCCTCTAGGATGCAACGTAGGAGGCCTGGATTGCAAACTCACTGTCTTCCAGCCTCACTGTCTTCCAGCCAACCCTGCCCTCCAAAATGTAATGGTGGTGCACTGAGCACACACACTCACTGTCTTCCAGCTGGCCACCCTCCAGGATGTAATGGAAGGGCTCCAAGCGCAGACTCAGTCTTCCAGCTGACCCGCCCTCCAGAAGTAATGGAGGAGTGCAGAGTACACACTCACTGTCTTCCTGCCAGCTTGCCCTCCAGGATGTAATGGAGGAGGCCTGGATCCCAGACTCACTGTCTTCCAGCTGACTGCCCTCGGGAAGTCTGTAGGTTATCTTTTCACCTTTGGTTGTTTTCTTTGCTGTGCAGAAGCTTTTTAATTTGATACAATTCCACTTTGTTGATTCTTGATGTGATGTCTTCCATTTGGGGTTCTACCTAGAAAGTCTTTGCCTATGGCTGTCTTCAGGAGTTTTACCTGTTTTTTCTTATTTCTGTTTTAAAATTTAAATTTTTCATCCATTTTGACTTGACTTTAGGGCATGGTGAGAGATACGGGTATAAGTTCAATCTTCTGCATGTGGATAGCCAGCTTTCCTAGCACCCTTTATTAAAGAGGCTGTTTTTCCTCCTGCAAAAGTATTTGGTCCTTTTGTCAAAGTGTTCCTGGAGTTGTTTCTGCATCCTCCAATTCTATTCAATGTGATGGACCTTTAGTATTTTTTATTATAATAAAAGACCCTGTTCTCCACAGCATACTCCCCCTTCCTTTGACCATACTTACCTCATTATTCTTGCCTCTCTCTAAAGTAGTTCTCTAAACCCTCTTTCATGAGTGTCTTTATTTTTATTTTTTTATTTTTCATTAGTGTCTTTAGTTGTATTGTCATTGCTGCCTGGATGTTCTGAATCAGTTAAAATCATTTTGACTGTAGGAAAAGCCACAAGTTGCACAATACTTGACATGATGAATAGAGTGAATGAGGGCACATTGTAATGTTTTATTTGACAGAAATTGTCATACCAAATGCAATGAGTGGCCGGGCCTGGTGGCACCCGCCTGTAATTCCAGCACTCAGGAGGCTGAGACAGGAGGATTGTTGCAAGTTCAAGACCAGCCTGGGCTACAAAGTGAGCTCAAGGCCAGTCTAAATGGCATAGTGAGACCCTGTCTCAAAAACACAAAGGCCAAGGATTTAGCTCAGTGGTGTAAGCGCCTGCCTGGCAATTGTGAGGTCATGAGTTTGATCCCTGGTGCCGCAAAAACAAACAAACAAACAAACAAACAAACCAAAACCAATGGGTGACTTGCAGTGTTGTCATGATTCGAGGATGAAACCCATAGCCCATCTCTCAGGCCCTTTTCTGTACACAATGTTTGTTAAATGCTCTAAGAAGCTCTTACTATATTCTGAGTTCACACTAGTGTCTTGGGTACTTAGCTCACACAGTTTTATTAAGGTTAAAAACAGCAGTCAGCATCACCTTTATGTTGGATCCTGATAGATACACTTCTTTCACACATGGAAAACTGGGTAATTTCCATTGAGAATTCTGAACCTCGGTCTCAGGATCATAACTAGCCCCAAGTTCCATTTCTGGTTATAAAATTTCATAAAAGGCTGGAATCTGAAGGGGCACAGTCACATAACTCCAATGAATTGACAAGATTTTATGTGATTGCCTTGTTTGTGAGCCATGATTATGGTACAGTTCAAAACACACCTCAGCTGTAGCTCATAGCTGACTGCACTGAACAAGTTGAAACTTGTCACATGCTGTTAACTAAGGTTGTCTTTACTAAGAATTTGAACCCTTTTTATCATTGTAGAAGAGGAACCAGGTGATTTGGCCCAATATAAAAGTGTGAATTAGAAAAATAAAATAATGATAAAATAGACACTAACGTAAAGAGAGCCCCTAGAGCCTTGACTCTTAAGAAGTTGTGTGTTCAATTCTATATATCTTTTAAATCAACCACAGCCTAAGAAAGGTTAAGGTAACACAATAGTAGGTCCAATGTTTTATTATACTTTTGTCCTTTTTTCATATTTTGATGAAAGGTTTACACAGTAGTATAAGAATATTTGTAGCTTATCCCAACTAGAATTATGTGAACATGTCTATTAGTTATCTAATTTAAATTATTACAGATATGTCCAATGATCTGTTAGTAATGATGTTCTTATGTAGTATTTTATAATTTAAAAATTACTTTCACATACAAACCTGATTCTTGTTATTCCTTACTTTGAGATGTCAGACTTAAAATTTTCAAATTATACAGTGCTTGGAAAGATACTTTAGACTATGTAAATAATACCCATTTTTCATCAATCTTTTATGACCTAAATTTGATTTACATTGATGAGTCTTATTTGAACCAGTGTATTAATGGCTGCCAAATGGTGGTTTTCAAACTATTTCTTTATAGTTGAGATTCTACTGTTAAGCATCATAAGAAATGAAGACCTTTTCCTTCTCTTTATTTGAATGTATCATGGATGAGTGGCAGTCTTTAATCATTTATCTTGATATTTAAATTGCTTCAGAATTGACCAGTGAAAGACTTTTGAGCCCAAGTCTTCTTATCTAGGAAAACTAGACAGTAGGGTTATGTGTGTATATGCACACAGGTGTATGTATACACATGTATGTCTATTAAAAGTTCATACTTTCAAATTCAGAAGAGTGCTAGAGTTTAGCTCTGCTCTCTCTGTATTTGTACCTACTTTTTCCCACAGTAAAAACTTGGTTTCTATTATACACACTATATTTACTTAATTTGTTCAATTCCCAGAATTCACAAAGTATTTTGAGAAATATTAACTCATACCTCTGGGGCTGCATTTGTTTCCACTTTTATTTGGATTAGTTTATCAGAAATTTTTTTTTTCTCTTTAGGATAGCTTACTGATTTGAAATCATTTGGGTCTTTTTCTGTATGTATTCTTTCTTGGAACATTGTCATACTCCTTTGGATATTTAAAAGCATTTATGTTTTCACTCTGAAACACTAATATGGTTTTAAAAGTCAGAAATTTACAAATGTCATTCCTTTTCTTTCAGTTCTGTTTCTGTTTATTCTCTATGGGTAGCCAATCTCACTATGTTCTGATTACTTTCTTCTGGGTTTCTTTTGCACAATAGCTGGTAGTGTAATTTTCTGTCTACATACAAGATAGCATAATTGAGGTACTTTGCTTTTACTCTTAACTGTTGTTTCCTGGAAATTGTTCCATATCAGTTCAGAGACTCTTCTCATTCTTCTAAAGACTGTATATTACTGCATTGGTGATTCAACCATTCTCTTATTTATCGATATATAAATTGTTTTTGTAGGCTCAGAGAAGCCTGCTATGAATAAACTTTAGCAGATATATTTTTGTATTAGAGACATAACATCAGAAAAAGTTAATAGAAGTGTAATTACTGAGTCAAAATGTAAACACATACGTACTTTGGTCTAAGTGTCCCTCCTTAAGGGTTGTAGTAGTTAGCATTCTCTCCAGTAATATATAACTGCCCATCTGCTCATTGGTTTGCCTACAAAAGTTGCTTTACAGTTTCATGTGCTAATCTGATAGGTGAGAAGTGCTATCTTGTGTACTTGTGAATTGTCCCATTTTGAGGGACCTATTTTTAAAGTGGATGTTTGGTTTTATCCTATCAACACTTAAGCGTTCATTCTCACGGAATGAATCTTTATCCATGATATGTGTGGTATGTGGTATTTTGGGCTTTGTAAGAGTATTTGGTATGTGATATTTTTGTCCCATGTAAGAGTTTCTTCATTTCTCTATACAACTGAATTTATTGTTCTTGTATTTTTCCTGATTTTGTGTCATGATTATAAAACTTTTTCCTTTATGCTCAAGTTAAAGAGAAATGCATCTGTATTTTCTTCTAGTAATTGCAAAAAGAAACCTTTTACATTTAGATCCCTGATCTAGTTGGTCCTATGCATGAATGAGTTACTGATCTAATTTTATCCTCCCTAAATCATTACCAAGCTGTCTGAAAGCAGTTTATCAGAAAGTGTACCTTTGTTCCAGTGACTTGAGACATTAGTATTATATGCTAAATGTCCACATCTACTTGGATCTGTGTCTGTACCTTCAATTTTGTTGCATGGGGTTGTTGAGATAATTCTGTGAAATACCACACTGTTTTATTATAGATACTTTATAACATGCTCTAACGTCTTATAAGATTAACCTTTGTGCCTTTTCCTTTGGTGTTTTCCTACCTATTTTTATTTAAATTCACCAGAACATTAGGATTTTATTTCTTGATTAGTGGCAGTGGTCCTATGGCTTACAACTTCCTATAATTATAGTGATATAGGTACACAGCTACATAGCAAAGCACTTCATTATGAATAATAAAACAGGAGGAAAGTAAATTTTAGAGTTTCAGAGAACTGAAACTACTATATTTCAGACTAGGAATTGAATCTGTTTCTATAAAAACTTGCTAGACATTTCCCTGATAATCATTAATAGAATTATTCTTGAAAATATTGACTGTGAAGACAACTTTTTTGAGAGAAGACTACTCATGACTTCTTTTTTCATTTGTTTGCTGGGGTTGTAATCTTTGAGTTTTGAGTATTGATTTTATGTTCTGAAAAATGAGCCTTATATAAGATACATATATATGTATTTTCTGTTACTCTGTTTTACTCATTTTCCTTGTGGTACTATTTAAAGATGGAAATCTTTACTTGGATAAATATAGGTTGTCATTGCTTTTTATCATTTAAAATGAAGAAAACCCCCATAGATTATCTTTTGCTGTATAATGTTCTATCATCAAGTTGGACCACAGGTAACAGCTAATTGGCTCCATCTTTCTAAGAAACACCATGCATAGGAATGAGACTTTCACATTGTTCATTGTCTTCTGAATTTCTTTGAATTTGATATTTGCTGCATATAAGGGCAAAAAATTCTTGATTCCTGTCATCACAGGTTTCTAATTATTTTAATGGAATTATAGTAAAAAATGAAACAAATACAGGGATGTACTTGTAAAAGTTAACAAAGCAAATTACATCTTGTGCATATACATGACATCAGCTGTTTTGGACAGAGGTATGGCAGGGCCTAGTAAGGATGTCTGTCAGTGATGTGGTAAGAAAGCAGCCCCGCAATGACAGGAACTCTGAAAGAACTGTTCTAGTAAGGTCACTAATAACAATGCACATCAGTAGTAGTTTACTGGAAAACTTGAAGTCCAATATAGTGAAGTAAAAAAAAGACACCTGTTCACAAGAGCAGCAGATTAAACAGACCTGCAATACCAAAGAGCATTGGAATATGCAACTTCTCTACCTTTTTCTTGATCTAACAATATAGACAGCATAGAGCATGGCTTCAGCAGGAGACCAAAATGAACCTATTGTATTTCTTCAGCAATTGTTTTCAGACCTGGGCAGGTTTACTTATCACTGACTCCAATACTTAAATTGCAGTTAATAGTTTAGAGAGAATAAATGTGTCTCCACACTGTTACTTGGAAACAGGTGCAGCAAGGACTAAAGTTAAAAAGTCCATAAGTTGAAGACAAAATATTTACTGTATCAACCTGTATATCTGAAAGTGCTTCTTGATGCAATAGATTTGTCAAAAGCCACATGAAGAAAAACTGAGATACTTTTTTATACTTGAGTCACAGTAAATTTGCCCACAGTTCTTGACTTTCACAGTAGAATATGACTTGCAAGACAATTTCACTTCTGATGTATGGCTTGATGGACACAGTTGAATTTCTCTGTTAGTACTTAATACATGAGAGTTTTTCCAGTATCAGTGTTTGTGCTGTCAGGTTTTTCACTTGGCAGATGGTGAAATTTCACAGGAACATACAGAGGTAACTGAAAGAAGTAATCATAGCTGTATCTGTTGGGGAAGCAGCAAAGCAGCCAAGTACTCTTCTGCATTTGCAGAAAGGCAGCATTCTCTCCTTGAAATTCTCTTGTGCACTGTTGCCTCCATGGCTTCTGAACAATAAAGCCCCAAAAAGGCATGGAATAAGCATTAGATGTTTGTGCAAAGGTGCTTAAGAATGGTTTATTACACTGAGTGAAACTAAATTCTAAGGAAGTGATCCGTATCCCTTCAGCCAGCAGGAGAATTATAATCCCAAGAGCCTTCACATGTGTTGAATGAAATCACTGTTTTGGGAATTTATTTCAGCCATAATAAATAAATAAATACAGGCAAAATTTACTATATTGTGTTAATGTCCTCTCTGAGACCTTCAAAAGCAATGAGTAAATTACTTGGCAGCTGTCCATCTAAAAGGAGTTGAAGAGCTTAGCACACTTAGCCTTCCTGCCTTGTGTTGGTGTTGTGAAGCACCTGGCTAAACCCAACCCTCCAAGCATCTTGAAATCAGAGCATCACAGTGCTTGACATAGAGGGTACAGGATGGTGAAGTCACAGCACAGCTAAGGGCAAGGCCACCAATGCCACTCAGCTCCATTCTACCCAGGAGATTGTGGAGTGAGCCAGGAGAACAGATCACACAGGCAGCCAGGGTGCTGACCCCAGCTCTCCCTCTGCCAGCCGGTCCTTCAGCATCTACCTATGTTTTTAATTTTTCCATTAGAATTTTGGTATCAATTCTTTTAAGTCCGTAAAAACCTTTTGGTATTTTTAAGTGAGATTTCATTAAAGTTATAAATAAGGGAGAAATGACATTTGTGATACTGAATTTTTTAGTATCTAGAAATAAGATACATTTTCACTCGCTGAAGTCTGCTTTTGTGTCTTGGAAGAGTTTTACTTTTGCAGGTTTTTGACATTTCTTAAGTTTACTCGTCAGTATTTAGTTTTTTGTTGATTTTATATACCTTTACTTTTCTTCATCTGCATTCTAAAAGGTGGTAGCCTGTCTTCCACAAAACTCAGTTCTTTGTATCCTGTCAGTCGTCCCTTTTAGAATATGAATTGTTTACCTCCCTGTATATTACGGTAGTTGTGGCTGAAAAACAACATTTGATATATTCATCAGCTTGTTTCTCTTGATTATCATAATATAATAAGAATTTGAAAAGTTTAGAATCAGTAATTTAACATACGGCATTTGTAAGTATATAGCTTCCGCTTAGGATTTTATTAAATAATCAGGTATTTCTCAAAAAGAGATTAAAATGGAATCTGTTTTTAATCAATTAAACCACCTGGTTGAACCTCCAAGTGGCATTGGAGAGGCAGTTCCTTTTGGTGAAAAGATGAGAGGTAATTGTCAGAGAGAAAAAGAAGCAAAGAATAGTTGTTGCTTTGTCAGTGGTCATATAAGCTGTATGTAAGAGACTGATTTTTTTAACATAGTTTCTGGTCAGACAAGCTTTATTTTGCTAGTGTCTTATCTACAATTCAAATGCCTTCCTAGTTCATATTGTGACAGATTATTTAACTGAAACAGACTATATCACTTGGTCAGTTGGGAATAGTTTGATTGAAAATGCTTGTCCTATAGGGTAAAGTTCAGTTAGATACCTAATTAATCTAGGAGACCTTTAATGTTAGAACAGGGAGATCAGTATACCCATAAAGTGCTTGCTAAGGCTAGCTTTTCTTTTTCTTTCTTCCTTTTTTTTTTATTTAAGAGAAGACACAGAAAAAAAGAAAAACAAAAAGCAAAAGAGACAGACAACAACAAACCCAAAACAATAACAATATAGGGTTTCAAAACAAGATGATAGGAATTTAAAAATGATTGTTACATTGCATATTGTTATCTTCAGAAGGGTTGCTTAGGTTACCAGATACAGGCATGCAAAGTTGATCTAATCATAGGAGTATTAACTGTTCTTTTCCAGGAACTAATAGAATTAGTAGTATAGTCATCTTAACTATCTTATGTATATTTATACAAATTTATGTCTTTTTCCTTTTCCCTTCCTACTTGCTTCCTTTCCCTTATCCCAGTTACTTTTCCCCTTTGAGCAGTTTCTTACCCTTACACAGTATTTATTGTAGATTTTGGATCTTATTTGCTTTTTCAATTTCTTATACTAGGGAGACAAAACGATATTTACACTTGTAAGTTTGATTTATTTCACTTATGAGTTATGGTCTCAAGTCTCATCCATTTACTTACAAAAGCCTTGATACAATCTTTCTTTATAGCTGAGTAGTACTCCATTGTATAAAAATACCACATCTTTTTTATCCATTCTTCACTTGAAGGGCATTTGGGTTGTTTCCAACATTTGGCTATTACAAATTGTGCTGCTATAAACATGGGTGCACATATATCCCTGTGGTACGATGTTTTCAATTCTGGGAAAATGCCCAGAAGCAGGATAGCTGGGTGAAATGGAACTTCTAATCCTAGCTTTTTGAAGAATCTCCACACCGATTTGCACAGTGGTTGCACCAACCTACATTCCCACTAACTGTGGAGAAGGAAGGGTTCCTTTTTCCCCACAGCCCCTCCAGCATTTGTTATTGGTTGATTTCTTGATCTTGGCCATTCTTTTTGGAGTGAGATGGAATCTCAGTGTTGGTTTAATTTGCATTTCTCTAATGACCAATGATGCGGAACATTTTTTCAAATATTTATTTGGCCTTTGTATTTCTTCATCTGAGAAGTATGTATTCATCACAGATGACCATTTTTGGATTGGGTCTTTGAATTTTGGGGCCTGAATTTTTTTTTTTTTTAATTCATATGTTCTCAGAGGTCTGTTGTCTGAGGGACAGTTGGCTAAGATATTTTCCCAGTTTGTGGGTTTTCTTTTCACTCTGTTGGAGATTATTTTTGACATGCAAAAACTTTTTAATAAGACAAAATCCCAGTTGTTGATTCTGAGAAGTATTTCTTGGGCAGTTTGATTTTTGTTCATGAATTCTCTCCTACCCCTATGTCTTCAAGTTTTCTACCTACTTTGTCTTCCAGCAGATTTAGTGTTTCTGTTTTAATATTTAGATCTTTGATCCGTTTTCACTAGTTTACTGCAAGGTGATAGACATGGGTCTAGTTTTAGTTTTTGACAAATGCAAAGGGCTAACTTTTCAAATTTGAAAATCAGTAAGTTACATTTTTCATTAACTAGTGATCTTAGTTTCATTAACTACAGGTTTCAGGTCTCCTACTTAGTTTCACTTGTTCTGCAGTTGGGGGTGGGGGAAAGTGGATGTTGAAGTGTAACTATTATTAATAGAGTGTAGTCGTATGTTTAATATTTACTCTTTTTGAAGAGAGAGGAGAGGAGAGATAATATGTGGTTTTGATCCTTATAAATATGATTATTCTCTTGACTACATTCTGGAAACTGTGTAGAAGAAGACAGTCGTGGTTCACTAGTGTTTTTGGAAATTTGAACATGTCCATTAACATTATATATGTATCCTCAGTTTTATCATCTGTAAAGCAGGAGTGTCACTGCTAAAGCAGTGTTCTGGCTCTTGAAGAACTCAATAAATATCATTATGCTTATTCCTCCTCTCATTCATGTTGTATGAAACAAATGAAACAAATTATTATGATAACACTTTTTGTTTTAAAACTCCTTGTAACAAAGTTGCATTATTTTTATTTTTAGGGATCTGAGTCACTATAAACTCCTAGTCTGCTAGTTACTTGGAATTTTTTCCCCCTATTTGTTTTACTTCTTATGTTTGGTAACCTATTTTCAGGCACTTGTTTATATTTAGAATAGTAATTTAAGTTATTTGTGGAAATGTATTTGTGGATAAAACAGAGATACCTTGAAAGAAATAGTTACCTTTATGCCTTGTGTAGCAGTGTTCTTTGGCTCATAGAAACTCATCAGGTGAAAACTAAAGACCACATAGAAAAAAGAAAGGGGTCAACAGCAGCAAGTTGAATGGAAAAAACTTGAACTGCTATACATCTGTAAGAAAGTAACAGCAAAGCTCTGAGTTTCCTCAGACCCAAATTGCCTTGTCAGAGGAGTATAACATCTCCTAGGAAGTGATCTCCATTAAGTACACCTCCCTTGCTTAGTTACTGGGAGGAACAGCCCATAGGAAGCTTGGGTTGACCTCAGCAAAACAATGGGTTTAAAAACACAGCAACTGAGACCGCTGGTCACTGATGTTCTTTGCAGTGGGAAATCTGAAGCCTATGTTCTTAATTGCCATCCTCAGCCTTTCAAGGATAGAGACTGTTTTATGGTGCTTGCATACTTTCCCAAGTGTCTTAAGTTAGGGTAATGAGTGAAACACATATTTCTAAATCCAATTGAATTTTTAGACTCTTTACAAAGGTAACTGTAGAAGGGTTCTGTTGATTTTTGGTTAAAATTTTATGTGTATAGTTTTATTGTCTGCATTACTGGGAGAGGATAGAGGCTTGATATTTCTGATCCCAAGGCCTTTCTGGCTTTTAGTGACTCAAAAGGTTTAAGCAAAAGAAACAAAACTTCATAAAGGTATATGTTTCAATTTTCTTATTTATTGTTTCAATTTCTTGTACATGTGATAAGTTCAAAGTTTAATATTAGTTAAGAATTGCATTTTGGGGGTATCTGCAGATTTAGCTCACAGGCACAGTGCCTGCCTGGCAAGCATGAGGTCCTGAGTTCAATTCCTGGTCCCCTCCCACCCTCCCACCCCCCAAAAAAAGAATTGCATTTTTTACTAGATTCACTGAAACTTTTATAATACGCATGAATGGTCACCTTCTTCATATATATGTAACAACCATTTTATTACTCATGAACTATAAATTCAACTTTTTATTTCTCAAATATATTAGTGCCTATTAGTTTTACAAAGTATTTGGTTTCATTTGGTATTTTCATACTTACATACAACATTCTGATCATATCCATCCCTCCTGTTACCCTCTGTTACACTCTTCACTCCAATTTACTCTATTCTTGTCTAGTAATTGCCTTATACTGTGTCATTGTTTTTAGATTCTACATACTACAGAAAACACTGAGGTGCTTGTTTTTCTGAATCCATCTTATTTCACTTAACATGATCTCCAGTTCATCCATTTTCCTGCAAATTACATCATTTTGTTCTGCCTTATGGCTGAATAATAAATACTTCATTGTGTGTATATACCACATTTTCTTGATCCATTCATCTGTTGATGGGCATATATGCTGGCTGTTGTGAATTGTGCTGTAGTAAAAAATGGGTAGCTGACTTTAATTCTTTGACTGTATACCAAGCAGTGTT
>RJWT010002816.1:0-39018 GCA_004365215.1 Cuniculus paca
AAGGCAGAGACATCATGGCGGAAGGGCATGGCGGCTGGGAAGCAGAGCAGGGGAAACGGTGCCAGCGAGGAAGAGGCCAGGGAGCGTAGGTAACACTTGAGGCCACACCTCCACGGCCCACCTGGACACACCCAGAGTGTGCTCCATTAGTCTGTGAGGCATTTTTTAATCGAATGAAGTTGACATATCAGGATTAATGGTTACAGATATGCTTGTTGGGCTGGGTAGTCAGTGAGGAGACCCTGGTCCCCAGAGTGCTTTCTGTGCCAGCTGAGACCTGGGCGTCTGCATGTGGCTTGGGAGTAGGGATGGGAGTCATGGAAAAGGATCCCTGTTCTGGCTTGGTCCTTTCTCAGACCCCTCACAGCTCAGAGCTGAAAGGGAGGCTCCCAGCCTGAGAGACATGATTCGGGCCATCTTGTGTGAGGCACATCATGTGGTTTCTATTCAGGCCGGCTCTCTGACACCCCCTGCCACGTGCCTTCCTGACCCCTGGGTGGCTGGTGAACTCATCTCCTCTGAGGAACTCACAGTTGAGAATGTTTAGAGGTGTGTCCTAGCACAGGAGGGCCTGCCTTTTAATAAAGAGAAAAGACTCGAAGGAAACCAAATTGCTGACTGCTGGGAGGAAAGGGAGGGAACTTGGGGTGAGGAGTCTTTCCAACACTACCATCGTGACAATAACACTGGGCAGCCCTGTGTGGGTGGGGTGTGTTAGAATCTGTAAAGCCATTTCGCATCTGGTACTTTAATTGATCTTTCCATCATCTGATAGAGGTAGGCAATGTAGACCATTATCACCACTTGCAAATGAAGAAACTGAGGCCCAGAGAGATCAGGGATGAGCTGAGACCACATATCTCTGTTGATAGAGCTGGAACAGGGACCGGACTCCTTTCACACCAAGTGAGGTCGTTTCTATGATGTGGCCTGAAGTAACTCAGCAAAACACAGGTATATGGAAAGGGCACAGCCCAGAGGAGCCTTTGGAAGTGGTGGGGAGGATCGGAGCCCTGGAATAAGAACCTCTCTCTCACCTCTGGAATAACGGTTCTCTCCGTATCCCTCCCTCACATATTAGTTACCTGTTCAGAGCCTCAGTTTCCCAACTTGTAAAATAAGCACAATCACCTTACTATGGCCTGAAAGTCTGTGTCCTCTCCAGTTCATTCATTGAGAGTCTGACCTCCAAGTGGCTGGCATCAGAAGGTGGCCTTTGGGAGGCAATTAGGTCATGAGGTTGAGCCCTCATGAATAGGATTAATGCTCTTGTAGGAAGACACAGAGTGGCTGCTACGTGAGTGTGCAAGGAGATGGGGCCACCTCAGAAGTACCTGGCGCCCTCATCTCATGCTCCGAGTCCAGAACAGAATTGCTGTTTAAGCTTTCCAGGCTATGGGACTAAGATAAACCTCTTTCCACCTCACCTCACCAGGGTTATCTTAAGGATCAAAAGTAAGCTAATGTTATGTAATAGTGGCAAGCTGCGAAAGGCATTCATGAGACTTCCTTCCATGAAGGGAGAGCGGGACTCTACCTGCACTTGTCCCAGAAATAGCCTGTAGTCCTCTCCTCCTTGCCTTTCTTGGGATTAAGGCTCAGGATTTTTTTCTGCACAAACAAACAAACAAACCAACGAAGCAGTTACAGAAAACCCCAGGGGCCATTTCTGCTTCCCCTGGCCACCCTTCTGCTCTTTGGGGCCAAGAGGAGGGGATGTTGCTGCAGGTTGGGTTCAACAGGGGCCATCGAGTCCTGATACCCTTTGAGGGCTACCAGGAGAGGCCTGGGTGGCATTTTCCAATCTCTTCAATTGGCTGCAATGAGCAAAGGCCGTGACTGCTTGTCCTCTGAGGGCTGGGGTACCAATTTTCCTTGGGAGATGGGCCAGGCTCTATCAAGCCAAGCCATCACTGCTGAGAAGCCACCCTAGTCGTGCTGAGAGAAATGTAAGCTGTCCTTCACCAGAACAACTTACGCTTTCCAGCTGGCACCTTTCTGGCCACTTACAAAATGGAATTTAGAATCTTGTGAATCTCTCTTACCTGCTCTAATGACCAACATATGAGTTTTCAGGGTGTGACTATGTGTAGAAACAAAGAGGGACCAATTTGAGAGTGGAACAAGCCACCGTGTGCATGTCAGCAGGAACATCCAGGCCACTCCAGATGGGAGAAGGCCGGTTCTGCCCTGGCAACTTGGTGGGGACTGTGGGCCAGGCTCTTCATTTGAGACAGGTGGCCCACTCGTTCATCTGTGTCTTCTTGGCCATGGAGAAGGTGTCTTTGTGCTGAGAACTTCAGCAATGGCAGCAAAAGGATTCGCTGGGTAGAATCTCCCCTATCTCATCAGGCAACCTTTCTCTAGACAGGTAGGAGCAAACCTTTTCACAGAAATCTCTGAGATATGTGTCTCTCCTCATCAAGGCATTAAGAAATGTTCCAGTCTACATTCTAGCCCAGAGTTCTGGTCATGTCTAGGCTCTCCCATTTTTCTGATCCCTTTCTTGTGCCAAACCTTTTTGAGACACATGTGGTTTCATGTCTGCTGTGCCTTTTATTCTGAGGACACTCAAGGTAGGAACTTTCAGAGTCCCTGTTGGCAGTAACCCATGGTTAGACTTTAGAATGCAGTGTTCAGTGGGCATGTCTTTGCAGCTCTGTTTCCTTGCTGTTTTCTGCATCCTGGGCTTATCTGGAGACTGAAGCACAGTGGGAAGAGCTCTCCCCCGGTGCACATTTTGCTGAGTATGCCTGGTTCACTGAAGGCCTTCTTTTTGCCACTGTTGGGATAGGTGCAGTTCTACTGGCTGCCTCAGATTTTGATAGGGAAGGCATGACTTCTGAGGTGGATATTCCATCCAACAGTTTTCTCTTTTATAATTTTCTGCACCAATCACTGTATGGCTGTTCATGATTGTACACATGTCTCATGGGTCTGTGCAACATCCTAAAATGAAGGCCAGGATGGGTGGAAATTGGAGGATGCAGACTTCTCCCTTAGCATGTATTTTAAGGGCTGGGAAGCAGGTCACCAGGAGGATCCAGGAAGCTGACATGCAGTTAGAGGACTTTATCTGAAGATGTATTTTGGGATGGGGAAATGTCTGGCTGGGAAAACGCTTCACTTGCCTGTGGATGAGGGGAGAAATCTACTGAGGCAGAATCCAGGACTCATTCTATCCAATTAACTTGATAAACATTTATTCATTACTTGCTACATGCCAGGCACTTTTTGAGGGACCAGGAAAAAGCATTGAACACAACAGGCAAAAACCCATTGCACTGCTCTCACCATGCTGAATTTTTAGTACTGTATTGTAACTCCACCTTTTTGGCTTGAGGCTTATGTTTCAAAAGTCTGACCAAGCCATTGTGCTTGGTTGAAAATGGTTTGTATAGGATCTCCTCCATTCCCCTCCTGCCATGTCATTCTACCTAGCTCTGGGGCTATGATCCTGCTTTTCAGTGGTTAGATCCAAGGTCCCTCCTTGGAAACAATCACAAGTTGTGGTAGTCACTCCCTTAGGGCTCTCAGGTGGCAATTCTCAGGGCTTCATCTGACCATGATGATGAAGAATATTGGGTCTGAGGTCATAGAAGCATGCCCACCTCCCCACTGTCCACATTGCTTCTCAGTCCTTCCAGGGAGACTGACTACATACTGAAAAGGAAACGAAGATAGCATCTTAGAGCAGTCAGAGGTCAAATTATATGGAATATGAAATATAGTTTAACAAAACTGTTAAAAATTTAAAAATTATTAAAAGTTCAGAAAACTGTCTAAAAGATTGAAAAAGCAAGCAGGAAAAAAGGATACAGAAGATGGACAACTGACTTCTTAAGTGAAACAACGGAATTTCGAGGATGATGAAATCAAAGCTCTGCACAACACTACCTGCCAGAATTCTGTGGAAGGAAAAATATCCTTTAAAAAAAAGAGAAATAAGGACATGTTTTGAGAAGCAATTTGATCAATCTCAGCATCAGCTGACTGCATCAAAAGAAATACTAACAGGTGTTCTTCAGGCAGAAGGAAAATCTACTCAAGTGTAACACTGGAGAAGTAGGAAGGATTGAAGAACAATAGAAAAGGTAAATACGTAAATCCAAATGAATACTGACTGCACACAGAACAAAAATAATATCTTGAGGGATTTAAAATGAGAATGAAAATATCTGCAAATAGCAGCATTGTTGGAGCATAGTGGTAAGTACAGTTTAAAGAATCTGAGGTCTTCGCATTATTCAGTAAATGGTGGAAGTACTTATTTGCATCTGACTTTGATAGGTTAAAGACAAATGCTGCAACCACTAAAACCATAACAGAAACAACAAGCTGTATTACTCTTTTTTTTTTTTTGCGGCACCGGAGATTGAACTCACGACCTTGCACTTGCCAGGCAGGCGCTTAAGCCACTGAGCTAGATCCCCACCCCTAAGCTGTATTACTCTTAAAAGAATGAGGGGCTGGACATACAGCTCAGCAGCACGATGTCTTCCTGGCAAGTGCAAGGTTGTGAGTTTGATTCCTGATATCAATAAGTAAACAAATAAAATAAAAAGAATGGGTTGCATGGCTCTACAAAAATCTTGTGTCAACCCAAAGGGAGGCAAGAAAGGATTGCAGAACAGAAAGAGAAATACAAGGCAAATAAAATAGCATATTAAAACCCACCACAAAGTAATTACAATAAATATTTTTAATTTTGAGATAGGATCTCTCAAAGTTTCCCAGGCTGGTCTTGAACTTGTGATTCTCCTACTTCAGACTCTCAGAGTGCTGGGATTATAGGTGTGCTCTACCACACTCAGGTGAAAAAACTCTTAATAACTGAGAGCAGAAAAGATTTTTCTTAGTCTCATAAAGAGAGTTATATTAAGTTTCTCCAGAGAAATAGGAACAATAAAATGGATTATAGATATGTATGCCTGTGCAAGTGGTATTTGCATATATATGTATGTAGGTGTGTGTGATTATGGAGGATGCTAAGTCCAAAGTCTACAGGGTCTGAAGGGAGGCTGGAGACCCAGGGAAGAGCTGGTGTGTTTTAGCCTCCCAAGTGCTGGGGTTGCAGGCGTGCGTCACCACTCCCAGCCGATGCGGCCACTTTCTGACACAGTAGGCTTGCATTTAAAAAATGAAAAAAGGAGAGGGCACAGGAAATGGTAACTATAAGATAATCCTTTCCAGAAAGTCTGCTTTCAAAAGGAAGTGGGGAGAGCTCAAGAGCATTTTTCTTTCTCGGTTTTATAATTGTTATTATTTTTTAGGGCAGGCAGAATTAGGGCATGTTTGTGTGCACGTGAGAATAGTCCAATCAAAGAGGGGAGAAGGGTGTAGAGGGGGAGGCAGGAGCTGCTGAATTACTGCTCCTCCGCAGTGCAGGGGTGGGGTGCAGGGTAGGAGTGAAGGAAGGCCCTAGCAACAGTCCCTCAAAGGCCAGGCAGAGTGGACAGGACAGGAGTGGTGCTGGGTGCTCTTCCAGGTTTCCCCAGGTCCTGCTGCTCAGGGGTCCTCCTGTGAGCACAGGGTGCCTGCATACATACAAGGTGCGACCGAAACATACAGTGAATGCTGCAGGCCAGTGCCACCCCACGGAAAGCCAGGCTCGTAAAACACGACAGTGCGTCCTCACATCCACCTTCTTCACTGGACACGGAAGAGTACAAACTAGATTAACCATTTATAACGTGGTGCCTTGGACTTCTGGCTCTTCCCCAAAGTCAAAATGATCAAGAAAGGTAAACCTTTTGAATTGAGTCAGGACATGGAGGCAGCCATGATAGCGCAATTAAAGACACTCACAAAGAAGGTGTCTTAGTTACTTTTCTCATTGCTGAGACAAAATACCCAACACCCACAAGTTAAGGGAGGAAAGGTCTGTGTAGCTCACAGTTTATAAAGGTTTCAGTCTATGATGGGCTGGCTCCAAGGCAGGGCGGTATGGTAGGCATCACAGAGGAGAAGCTGTTCATAGTAGGCAGAAGGTAGCAAAGCAACACGCGCCGACCACAGCTCTTTCTATCTCTTATATTTTATCCAGTTTACTTAGGGCAGGTAGCACTCACACTCTTTATCCTAGCGTCCTGGATCCTAGCTTTGCACCATGAATCAATCACAGCATCACGCACTCTAAATCCAGCCACCTCTGAAAAAGCCCCACCTGTGACTGCGTGAGGCTTTGGGGGAACATCTAGACACAAGCCATAACAAAAGGACTTCCAGAACTGCTTCAGAAAGTAGCAAGGACGGGAGAAGTGTGTTCTTAAGAGCATTAGGAGAGGAATTAATGGCAATGTGTCTGTTACTGTAATAAAATTTTAAAAAATTTAAGCATTTACCATATGTTTCGTCTCACCTTGTGCTCTTTCATTCCTGGTCCAGGTAGACAGGTTCAGGAAGCTGGGGCCAGTGGAAGGCTCTGGCCTTCAGAGAAGTCTGGAGGAACGTAAGGCCAGGCAGAGGTGGAAGTCTTGCCTGAGATGGACTGGGCAGGGGGTGGTGTTTCTGTGGATTTCTGCCATTAGAAGCTCCTGTCCTGATTGGCTGGTTTGGGGTAAGTCAGGGCACGGTCGCCAGTGCAGGCTCCTTACCCCTTCCTGCCCAGCTTTAGGGGGAGGGTTGAGGGGCCACCGGATATTTCCATGGAACCCTAGGGCTCTCCCTGTGTGCCAAGGGAGGGAATCTCTGTCTCAGGGAGGGCTGCAAGCCAGCTTTAGAAAGCGCAGTCCTTGACAGGTTAAAAAACATATATATACATTTTTAAGGTGTAAAGACATAACCTTTGGTAGGAAATGGTTGCAGTATTTGTCTTTAAATGAAAAATCGGGTTGGGAACTTTGGAAAACACACACATCCTGGTGCTGCCCTCCAAGGTCACCCCGGCCTTTCCTCCAGATGGCCTGTCCTCGCTCTGCTGAAGAGAGCAAAGGGCTGCTCTGGTCCCTGCAGGGCCAGCCTTAGAAGGTCAGCCCTTCCCAGGGGACCGTGGGCAGGAAGGGCTTATTGTTGCCTGTGGTGCCCTCCACTTGAGATGGGCTCCACAGTTTGTGGGGCCCAGTGTCAAATGAAAATCAGCCCTGTGGCTTGCCTGGCCCTAAGTATTTTAAGATGCAGACACAGTGTCACAGCAAAGGCCGGGCCCTCCTGAGCACACAGCCTAAGTGAGGGGCCCTGTGGGACTGCGCGGGTCACACACAGGATGGTGGCTCACCCTGCAGTGTGTCTCTCTCCTTCCGTCCGCCAAACTCGCATTTCTGAAGCATCTCTCCTTGGTAGTATTTCCAGACAACACAGGGCCAAACTCTGCTTGGGCTCCTAGCCCCGTCCCCGGCTCCCACGACACATCTGGCAACAATCTTCCAGCCCAGTCCTTTGCCGAGCACCCCCACCCCCTACCCCGCCAGGCTCCACGGGTGAAAACCTTCTGGGTTTAATCTGCACTTGCTTGTAACCTGCGGGTCTCAGGTGATGGGGTCGGGGCGGCAGCGTGAGGTGCTGGGCTGCTTGGCGCTCGTTGAGCTATTTACAAGCCTCCTCCGAGGGCCTTCGGTAAATAGGAAAGTACAAACACATGCCGATGTCGCCGCAGATTGAAACCATCGCCGCTTTCCCTGAATCTTCGCGCAGAACCGACCGAGTTTACGCAGCATTGATTTCCTTGCGCGCTGCTTAGAGACGCTGTCTCTGCTGAGCGAATCCTAAGCATGTGGGCTTTCGTGGGCAGAGTCCTCAAGCCTCATCCGCACAGTCAGGCCACTTCCTGTGCCCAGGCCGGAGCTGGGGTGCACGGCGGTGGCCACCAGCCACTCATGCCTCTTTTTGTTTTGTTTGGTGCTTACAGGGAACAAACATAGGGTCTTACACATGGTAGGCAAGGGCTCTACCACTGAGCTACAAGCTGGCCCTTTCTTAAAACTTTACCTTGAGACTGAATCTCTCTGAGTCACTCAGGCTAACTGAAGGTGTGATACTCATGTCTAGCCACATGAATGCTGGAATTACAGAATGTGCCACCACGGCCAACTCACGGCTCTTGAGTGCTTGAATTGTGGTGCATCTGAATTGAGATGTGTTGTTCACATATAGCACACATCAGGCTTTATAGACAATACCAAAATATGTCAGATAGCTTATTGTCTTTTTAAAAAAAAATCTCAAAATAACATTTCTCTTACAGCAAATTACAGAAAAGATATTTTACATATCCGTGTTAATTTTACATGTTTCATTTTCCCTTTTTAAGTGCAGCTGCTAGAAAATTTTAAATTATAAACTGGATGTGGTGGCTCACACATGTAATCCCAAAACATGTGTAGGAGGCTGAGCCCAGGCTTGGCAATTTAACAACTCAGGGAGACCCTGTCTAAAACAGATAAAAACAACTGGGCACATAGCTCAATGGAAAGTCCTGGTTTCAATCTCTAGTACTGCAGTAAATAATAAGTACATAAAAAAATTTTGTGGGATACACGTGATTTCTATTGTACACCTCTGCTTGTGTTTCTGTGTCCCGGCTTGCACACATGCACAAGTACACAGGCACATACATTTCCTGTGTGGTCTTAAAAGGTGAACCAGGCTCAGCGAGACCATGTGACTTGACCCCAAATGCCACCCTTTCTAGGGAACCCTCTTAGACTGTTCCGGGGTCACCTAGTGCTACCAACCCAGGGGACTTTGTGCAACTATTGGTATTCTGCTTCATTTTTTCCCCCATCCAGTGTATCTTTGGATTTGAGGCATGTGACATAGTGACTTCACAGTGTAGGCCCTGGAGCCTACATGACATAGAGACCAGGCCTGGTCCTACCAGTGTGTGTTATGCACCCCAAGCAAGGATCACGCCTCCTTCACACCTTGGTCTTCTCATCTGTAAAATGGAAACCACGACACCCAAGGTCAGAGTCAGGATGGTGACCCAGCACCTGCCTCACAGGTTCATTGTGAAGTTAAGCAGGCCCAGGCAAGGAAGTCCTTAGAATGGTGCAGGCAGCCTCAGGCCTGGTCTGGGCTCCAAGGAAGGAAGGGATGATAGATGATGGGAGATGAGGGAACGGCCTGACCACACTCCAGGGCCTAGATCAGAGCTAGGTCAGCAGAGCTGAAGGTTGGCCTTGGGTAAGGCATGTTGATGAAACAAACAAATCTCTACATTTCACTGGTTACACACCATAGAGCTGACTGTCCAATGTGGGCGCCCCTGGTCAGCAGGAGGGTGTCCACGTGGTAATTCGGGGATCCAGGTTCCCTGCACCAGAAGGCTCCACCCTTCCTTCTGGCCTCCAGGTCCTCTGTGTCCAGTAAAGAAAGTGGGCGGGTGAAGGAGACAGTCTCTTCTAGCCACCTTGCCTGGGATGCAGTGTCTATTGCTGATGTCGTGCTCTGCTCTTGAGGACTAGGCCTATGGCTCCACCACGATAGAAGAGTGGTCCAGCAGGAAGGGGAGCTGTCCTCTGGAGGGAGGGCAGGGTCAGTGGCCTGGCCTCCTTTCCCCTATCTCTCTTGGCTGGTCACCATGTCCAGGCCAGGCTCTGAGAGGGCTTTCACATGGGCACTGTAGAAATAAATGCCATCACTCTCCAGGGAATACTGATGATGCAGGCAGACATGCTCAGAGAGATGCTGCAAGCTGGGTGTGGCAGTGCATGCCTCGAATCTCAGCGCTGGGGCTGAGGTAGGCGGATCGCAAGTCAAGCCCAGCCTAGGCAATTTAATGAAAGATCTTGTCTCAAAATAAAAAATAAAAAAGGGCTGGGAATGTAGTTTAGTGTGAAGGCTCAGGGTTCAATCCCTAGCAACTCCACCCCTCAAAGAGAGGGTGCACACCCCCTGGTCTCAGCATGTCAGCTAGGTCTAGGTGCTTCCAAAGGCCTTCTGTCACTCTGAGCCCCTCAGACCACAGCCAGGCACTGGCCTTAGAGACAGCAGTGAGCCAGCTGAGTCAGCCCCGCAGTGCGCACCTGGGGGACAGGGCAGGTAAAGGCAGGATCAGCAAAGGCTTCCTGATGTTCCTCTTGACCAGACCAGAGGCAGCTCAGAGGGGTCACAGAGGTCCTTCTGGGGCCCTCTGGGGTCCTCTCCTTGAATGCTCCAGTTACAGTGCCAGTCACATTCCACAGCCTCACTAGTCAGGGCTTGATCTAGGGGGAGAGATGGGGTGGGGTTGAGGGACCTGGTAACATGATGGGGCCCAGGTCCTGTGCCTCCAGTCAGCCCTTCTTACACACCTGCTGGCAGCTGGGGAAACAGGGGGCCTCAATAGGCCCTTGTGACAAGATGACCAGACGTCAGTGGCTTCTGCCTGATGCAGGAAATGGGTCAGGCCCCACACAGAGGAGTAAGCTGCTCCTTCCCTTTGGGACAATCAGAGCAGGCTTCTTGAAGACTGAGGTTTGAGGGGTGGGGAGTGAAAAGTATCTTTGGAACTCTCAATGTTTCCCTGTGCATGGTACTTTATGTTTCCTAAGCTAATGACAGAAGAAAGGCAGAGAGTAGTCAGGGACAGTCGCCTCTATTCACAGGGGAAGAACCAGAGGCCCAGAGGGGCTGAGCTCCTTGCCCAAGGTTGCACAGGAGTTTGCAAGGCTGCAGATGACCCTGCGCGACAGCTTTGTGTATACTGCACATGCCCATGGCTCCCTCCAGTCAGGTCAGCCCAGTCCCCAGGTGGGCTGGAAATGCCCATGCTGGGAGCAGGTCCTCACTGGGGCTTCTCAGGACTGGGTGCTCAGCCACCGCTGAAGAACATGTGTTTCCTGTTTTTCTTTCTCCCTCTGGCTCGGGACAGAGAACAGGGCTTTCCTGAGCGGAAGTGTCTCAAAACACTGGCCAGATCCCAGCTAGCTGGAGCAGGTCTGCCTGTTCACAGCGCTGGTTACTCAGAGCATGCGCCCCTTGCCCACCCAGCCCAGGGGACTCATGGAACTTTGACTCCCATTTGGCCTTACCTAAATGGCCTTTACCAGTTAGTCAAGGTCCTTGCAAGTATGGGGTCTGTGCTGCTCTGAAACAGAGGAGCCAGGCAGAGGGGAAGATCTTTGGGAGCCAGGAACTGAGAGGAGGCCCAGGACTTGGGTTAACCCTTCAGGCTGGGGTCAGAGCCCTCATACCATCCCCATCCCACCCAGCACTGTTCCCCCTTCATTGTGGGGTGGCAGCTGGGAGCAGGATGACCTCACTCCTACCTTCCAGTGAGCCTCAGGGGGGTTGGCATAATCTAGGTTTAGTCTATAATTGCTCTGAACCACAGAGTCCTTGGATGCTAATTGAATGTATTTCCCCACTGTGTGGTCCAGGGCTTTGTGTTTCTTGAGTAGAATATGCCTTAGTCTGTTTCGTGCTGCTGTCACAAAATACGTGACACAGGGCATTATAAGCTCAGTGTTGGAGGCTGAAAGTCCAAGATCGATCTGTTTGGCCTCTGGGGAGGGCCTTTGGCTGCCACAGCAGAGTGATGGCATCGTGCAGCAGGAACATATGCCAGGGTGGTGAGCGGCACACATGGAAGAGGCCACGTGCATAACTAATCTGGTCCTGTGAGACCTAGCCCATTCCCTGGAGGTGGGCGTTAATTCCTTCTGAGGATGGGGTCTCTTGACCTAATTCTCTGTCATTGGACGCTGTCCCTTGATAGTCCTACACATTTCAACTGCTTTATATTGAGAACTGAGACTCTAGCATGTGAACCTTGGAGAGACAAACCACATCTAAACCATAGCAGAAGGGCTGGGCTGAGTGGCCCAGCACCCTAAGTCTGCAGAAGCCTGCTCCCCAGCCTGGGCGACAGCGTAAAGCAGAAAGGCAGTGTCGGCTTCTCACTGTGCCTTCCAGCCTGTGCGTTTCCTCACCTGTTCCACACCTCCCCACAAGAGGTGTCTGGTCCTGCTCAGGCCTGCTTGGGACCCTGGTTCTGTGTCTCGCTCTATCAGATGTGGTAGGTGTGAAGGGTGCTGGGGTAGGCAAAGTTGTGTCTGCCTTGTGAATACTGTGTGAGCAGACCCTAGGCTGTAAGAGTGGTGATGCTGGCCCTGCCTTGGCCTGCAGCCTACGCACAGGCCTGGGGCCCAGAAGGGGACAGAAATACCTCTGATGACCTGGCTTTGGGCTTTGAAGTCCTCCTTCCTAGCAAGAGCTCTGGGCGCAAGCAGCCCAGGTTTATTAGGTACAGGTTTATCTGGGGCTAATTTAACTTGTTAGGATGATCGTGCCAGGGGCTATAGCTCTGAGGTCCCCGCCTTAGCAATTACCCTACTCTTGGTGTCTTTAATCTCCAAGGACTGCGCCTTTTGCAGAGCTGTGCTGGGCCCTCACTTGCTCCTTCCAAGGCCTCAGGGGTGGGGGGCTGGGAGGGTGTGTGGGGGACTGGCCATCCTTGCCCATGGTATTATGTTTTTGTAAGATTTGCAAAAGTACGTTATTCCGACCACAATCATTGCAGGCTGCTGTTTCTTTTCACGCTGACTTCCCCTCTGTCACATTTTCCCTCCTGCCAGGTGGTACTGGAGTAACTGTAGGTGTTGTTGGGGTCCTGCATCCTGAAACTTGAGCTGGGGGCGCGTTTAGTATGGGCAGATAGCATGTATTTATGTGGGACGCCATGTATGTCTATAGTATCTCATGAATATGTCTCTTGGTCACCTCTGTGTGTGCTACAGTTGCTGGGGAAGGAATGGTTTCCAGGAAAACACTCACCTCCAGTGGTGTTGACTCACTCACCTGGAGGCAGTGTCTCCAGTGTGTCCTATGGCTCTGGGTACAGGAAGCTTGTGGAAAGTGGGAAAAAACACACTGCAATGCACAGGGCCAGTCTTACAGCTCATATGTGAAACTTGTCAGGAGTTGACAACTGTGATGGTTAGTTTTGTTACCATGGCTACCTCAATGTCCTGAACTGATTCAAAGTGTGTATCTTTCATGGTCATTTTGACTTTAGGGAAGAACCAGAAGTCACTCCATGCTGGACCCGTTGAATAAGTGGATGAGACATAGTGCAGTGTTTTTATGAGCTTGCCCGCTATGGGATGGAACTCGGCAGCAGCATTCACTGTATTTTTATCACACCTTGGAAAGACATTCATGAAAGAGGACTTCTAGAACAGCTTCAGAAAGTGGCAAGAGCAATGGAATAAGGATGTTTGAAGTGAGGGGGAGTATTTTGATGGTGGTTAATGTGCTTTTTACCGTAACCATTGCTTTGTTTAAACACGAACCATAGTTTTCAATCACCCTGTGTGTGTGTGTGTGTGTGTGTGTGTGTGTGTGTGTGTATTTTATTGGTTTTGTTTCTCTGGAGAACTGTGACTAATCCAGATTTTGGTACCAAGAGTGGTTCTAAGAAAAACATAATTTTAAAGATGAGCTTTTTGCATTGTTCTGGGGTTTCTGGAATTGGCCTTCTAATCTGATTAGCCCATGGTGTGAGCTGTCTATGGAGAAATGCAAAATATCTGCGATGGACCCTCCTAATCAACCACTTAAAAGAAACAAGGAGCTAAGTGACTCTATATATTTCCAAACAGCTTTGGAAAACTAGAGACTACAATGACATTGGTCAGTTGTTCTTAACATCCTTGTACAAAGTAGTGTAGGAAGAGGATGAGCTTAGTGATTTGAATTCCTAGCTCCAGTGCTGCATAAATTACCTTCTAGTGAGCCCTGAAGGAGAGCTGGACCTCTTGTGTCCATAGGGCTGAAGTTGCTGAGAATCAAAAGCAAAATCTCATCCTGCGGTTGGTTCCAATGTAATTGAAGTTGAACTCCCAGCCACACACAGTATCAATTGGTTTTTTTGTTTTGTTGTTTTGTTTTTCGGTACCTGGGATCAAACTTTGGTACCATGACCTCACACTTGCCAGGCAGGTGCCTATGCTGCTGAGCTAAATCCATGGCCCAGTATCAATTCTTAAAGTGAGGATGTTCACTAGGAAAGAATGATATTCCTCAAGTTGGGTTGAGGACCTGTAGGAAAACTCTGATGAAGTTGAGGACATTGGGCCCCTAAATTTTGACATCGTTTTGCCAGGAGACGAGGCCTTCCTGGGCCCAGGGCCAGTGACCTCCCCACCGCCATGGGAGTGGCCTCCTCAACCACAGTGGTGGGGATAAATCCTCCTTGGCTGAGTCAATGACAAGTGCATATAAGACTACTCATTCTTCTCTGAGTCTACTCATTTCCACTATCAGACCCAACCCCAGGCTAATGTGCTCAAGTGTGTATGGAGGGGGGTGAGGGCAGAAGGAACAAGGCCATGCATGACCCCTTTACCACACTTGCTTCAAGCACCTCCCCTCCGGCTGGTTTTCTACATTCTAGTTCCCCTCAGTAGAGAGTGCTGAAGGAAGAAAGCACTGATTTAGAATAAGACATTGTGAAGCCAGTTTTTATCAGTCTTTCTCTCTCTCTCTCTGTCTCTCTCTCTTTTATTTTATTTTTGAAATTGGATCTTACTATCTTACTATGTTACCCCAGACTGGGCCCAAATTCTTGCACTCAAGCAATCCTCCTGCCTCAGTCTTCTGAGGAACTGGGACTATATAGGCTTGTAATGCCACTATGCTCTGCTCTGTGTGTATTTAAATGATCACACACTAATTGTTTTTTATTGTAATACAATTTGCTCGTATTGTTAAAAATCTAAATTCAGAATAATTTATGCCTTGAAACCAAGAAAGTTATGTGCTGCATTAAAATTTTTGCAAATAGAACAAAAAGGCACTCATTACTCATTTTGAAAGCATTTTTAAAACACACATTTCCATAATTCTCAAGAAAGTGGTAATCCACACAGTGAAGTTTCCCCTATAGCTCTCGCTCTAATTCAGAGAACACAAGAACATCCCCGCGTAGGTATGGACGGACGGCGTGGGTGTCTATCGATATGTGCTGAGGCTTCAGACTGAACAAAAAGGAGCGCTTACGATCAGTGATGAGATCTCAGCCTCTACCCACTGCTAGAAAAGTATTGGAAAACTTCTCTCAGTTATCAAACAAAAGTTAGATTTTTTCCGTATAGCAATGGTATCAAAGAAAACATTAAGAATTAACTTTTAATCTTCTCTGAATGGTGAAGTCAGAAAGAGTTTTGATCGCAGCCAACAGCTTGCACACAAAGGGCACTTGATTTTAACAATGATACCTTAAATTTTCTTTGTTAAATTTTAAATGTTTTTTAGGATTGGCCTTAAACAGCTCAAATAATATTTAATGTTTGATTTTTCCAATTAGCTGCATTTTCTAATCTTTAGAATCATCATTTCTTTTTCTTTTTTGGTACCAGGGATCGAACTCACGACCTCATGCTTGCCAGGCAGGTGCTTGTGATACTGAGCTATCTCCTCGGCCCCTAGAATCATAATTTCTTGAAAAGAATTTGTACCCTAATGATTTATGATATGTAATGTTGAAAATTTGTATTTCTCTAAGTTTCTACTTTACTGTGTTATATTCATTAATGTTTGAAATTAAAATAAATTAAATATTTGTTTCATTGATTTTTAAATGTATTCATAGTTTTAACTCTGTGCTTTGGTGTTATACAAAAGCTAAGTACAGCCAGCAGGGTGATGGCAAAGTGGAAAACAGCTCCCTCCTTCCACAGAGGACAAAGCTACTGCTCAGAGATGTTTGCAGTCTTTAGCCTTGGAGTCCCACGGCTGTGTAGCGAGTGGCAGTGAATGTAGCTCTTTCCACGCTGGGTCTAGAACATGTATTCCCACTGCATGCTGCCCCTGGCCCTTCTTGACTCATGGACAATGGTGCAATTTCTCCTCCTCTGTCTCCCTGGCTGTGTTCTGTCCCCCAGGTCCAGCACAGAACCTTTGCTCACAGGGATGATGAAACTGTAGGGCCGAGTGTACACTCTCTCGAGCCCGTCCTCCTCCCAGGGATCTAGAGGACTGCACGGGGGGACGCAGGGACCGAAGAGGAGGGCAAATGGGGCCTGAGACCAAAAGTCAGTGAAGCAGGGTCCTGCCTTCTGGGCCAGGACCAGCTACAGAACCGGCTGGTTTCAGCTGTTTCGCCTGCACAGTGCAGCGCTGAGTCCCACGGTGCCACACTGTGTGCTGCGCACTGAGTTGGTGCTGTAGTCTCAACTGGTTATGTGTGGTAGGAGCGGGGCCCGTCACACGCTACCCAGTCCCTGGGTGGCATCAAGTGTCACGTGTGTCATGTGAAGGCCTGGCTTAGAGCACTTTCCCAGAGTGACCCCAGGGTTGGTCCTGGTGACCCTGATTTATCCCATAGCTTTGCTCTGACTCTGACTCACTCATAAACATCTCCACCCTTAAGTCCCAATTCACAAGCACAGAGCCCTATTCTGGGCAGGCCCAGCTGCTGTCTGTCCTACTAATTAATGGCTGTGATTGGCTCCAGTGCTGCACTCATTATGCTCAGGGGAGATCAAAGCCAGCCCCAATAATCTGCTAAATGAGTTGTCAGATTAGGGCATTCTTCAGGGCTATTAGAAAGATTTTTCTCCCTGGGTAAAGGCTTGTCAGGACACATGACCCCATCACCCACCATGAGCCGAGCTAGAGGGGGATCTGCAGCCTTTCTGCTCCTTTTACTTTGAATGTGGGCATTTAATGGGGCAGTTCCACCACAGGGGCCCTGGCATGGTCCTTGAGAGGGCCACAAAGAGGAGTGGGCGCTCCTGGGAAAGTAATTTTGGGCAGAGTCACCTTTACTTTTTACCTTTAGGGCTTTGGAGGGGGCGAATTAGAGTAAACTGTAGTCTTCCTTTTAGCCTTTAGCTGTATTAAGGACATGCTGCTTCAGTTTACCTCCTAGTGCTGATTCTACTTTCTCCTTCCAGGAGTTTGCCCCAGACTGACACTCATTGCCAACTAGGAGCCCCAGCCCAACTTCATCACTCCAGTTTTTACTGTCCGTGCCGTTGGCTAATAATGGCTACTTTTAATCAAGTGCAGAGTGTGTCAGGGACTGTGCTAAGTACTTTTATTTACATTCTCTGAAAAAATGATGAATTAGATATTATTAACATCCTCTCTAATACGTAAGGGGAGTGAGCTCAGTACTCTGCTGAAGTCACTCAACTTCGTAACAGCCCCAGGGTGATCTGTGACTAGCTGGAGTCAAGCATTTTGAGTTGTTTAGAAAAAGGCGCAAGACAAGGCTTGGCTAATGAGACAGCACTAATCACTCACAAGACTTGTAAGTGAGGACTGGGAAAGGCGCTGTCTTTCCACTCGGTTGGGGTGATGTGAGAATGGGAAATTTGGATGTGCTGGAGCGGTTTTGTTCAACATTCTTTGGAGCCATAGTGTAAGCCATTGGAATAAGCTGAGCTAAAGGAACAAACACACTGTGTTTATTGTTTAAACTAGCTTGAGTTGGGGTTTTTGGGATTTTCAAGTGAAAGACAGAGATGACAGCCCCTCCCAGAGGAGCTATACCTGCCCAGTGGTTCTGGACCCCAAGAGGTAACCCTGGGACCAAGTCCACCAGGGAAGCCAGGACACTGTTGAAAGTGGGCATGGCAATCTACCACTGACTGGGTCACCACTTGGTCTGTTGGTCACTGTCCCAGGTGTCACCTTAGCTAGGTACAGGACTCTGCTTCTCATGTGTCATCACTTCACCTGATCATCCATGGTGCAGAATCTGTTCACCATCTCTCACCACCCAGCATCCTGCATGGTCTAGTGGAGATGTCTGGACCCAGTCTGGCCTGGCCTGGCCTGGCCTTCTGTGTTGTTCAGCATTATCAGGACATGTAGACACCCAAAGTGACAGTGGCTTGGACAAGAGATAACACTATTTTTCCCCCCACAGAACAATCCTGAAGAGGGGGCCTATTCTGGTAAGCAATTCAGCTCCACAGACTATCCTTTATTTGTACCAGTGATCTTGGCCAGAGATGTGTCTGTCGTATCAGTCTACTGAAGAACTGCTTTTAGTTTTATGGATGCTTGCTATGCCCTTTTTCTGTGTCTTTAATCTCTAGCCTCATCTTTATTCATTTGTTTCTTTCGACTTTACTTTTTTAAAATGTCTAATTTGTACCTAGCACATGGTCAGTTTTTATAAATATTCCAAGGGGAAAATACGGGTTGTACAATGATTGATATCTTCCTGGTGAATTTTCTATGCATCATCATGTGTTGCCCCTCTTTATCACTAATGATGCTTTGTGCCTTGAAGTCTATTTTATTTGTTATCACTGTACCAGCTTTTCTTCAGTTATTATTTGTTTGGGTATATCTAATTTCACTCCTTTACTTCAACCTTCTTCGGTCCACGTATTATCATGTGTCTCTTGTAAATAGCACATAGCTAGATTTAAAAAATCCAATTTGAGAATCTCTGGCTATATTTGATAATTTCATCTATGGTGAGTTCTGTTGAAGTTATCTGGAAATGTCTTAAATTTCTCCTTTAGTTTTGAAGGATAGTCTTGCAGAAAATGGAATTCTTGGTTGATAGTTCCTTATAGGTAATGAGTTATTTTTCCCTTGGTTGTCTTCAAGGTTTCCTCGGTCTTTCAGCAGTTTGACTGTGACATCCCTAGTTATAGATCATACATTGAGACAGCTCTGGAAATCGAAGTCTCCTCTCCCTGAAGGGTTGTCACTGCTTTGCTGTTGCTGTTTGTCTAGTGACTTTGTTGAGCTAATTATATACAGTCCATATTCCCTGTAGGGTATGGCCATGCATGTCTTTTGTTGGCTTAATGATTGGTCAGAGAGTTCCTTAAATACTTGGAACCATAAGTTTCTCATTCTTTGCCAAGGGGCTGTGTGTGTATATTGGGCCACACTTTCAATGCTTGCGCAGGCCGCAGCTCTGCCTTAACTTTTCCTGGCCCTCTAAGGCCGGTTGGTGGTGAGAGATGAGTGTCATGCAGGACACCCATACATACACACCGTAAAAAGCCTGCACATGGTGGTGGCCACTTAGAGCCCCTCAATGTGTTAGAGGTTTCTTTTTTCTCTCTCCTTCCCCTCCCTTCCCTTCCCTTCCCTTCCCTTCCCTTCCCTTCCCTTCCCTTCCCTTCCCTTCCCTTCCCTTCCCTTTCTCCCCTTCCTTCCTTCCTCTTTTTTCTTAGCTCTTTCCTACAGCCTGTCATGGCTCCCAGGTTAGAATTCATTGCATTCTCTTCACAACCCTAGAATGCTGTCTATTTCTATCCTGTTGTGTAACCTTCTGTTGCCTTGGCCATTGTTAGTATGCGCATCCCCTCATGCAATTCAAAATCTCTGAGATCCAAATTTCCTGCAGGACACGCACCATGACCTGTTCATCCAGTGTCCCCTGTAGAATCAGGTTCGCAAGAGTCACTAAATGAAAAGCTACTGGATTGAATTCATTACTCCTTCAATACCTGTACCAGATGTGGTCCTGTGGGGGACACTTTAGTTTTCCATCTTCTCCCTGGATTATCTCAACTCAGTTAAGTATTAAGTATTTTTGAGCCTCTGAGTCTAGAAATAAGTACTTTGAGATAAATTATGGCTGGGATCAAGGTTGTCTCCTTGTGGAAATCTTGGCCAGCCTCCTGCTGGGAAGTGCAAGCTTCTACTTGGGCTGTCACCTCAGGCAAACATCTTTTTTTTTTTTTTTTTTTTAACTTTTGAGTACTGAGTAGTGAACCCAGGGCCTGTGCCCTGAGCAACACCCCCACCCCTTTTAAAATAAATGTTTATTTTGAGACAGGGTCTTGCTAAGTCTCTAAGTTGCCTAGGATGGGCTCAAATTCTCAATCCTCCTGCCTCAGCCTCCCAGAGTGCTGGAGTTATAGTGGGTGCCACTACCCCTGGCTGAGTCAAATATTGTGGAGAAATGGTCATGGAGGTTTGCAATAATTTGGACATGGCTGGGGGATGTGAACCTTTGCTTAGCCAACCCTTTCTTTGTGGAAAAAGCTGGTGAGAAGATGATGGGAAGAGGACATTCAAATGCCATATTTAAAAACTACAGGGGAAACGTGCCCATTCACAGATGAGGAACTGCTTTGCTGATTACACTTCATTCTTAGCCGCCCCTGAGGCATTTTCCCCAAGGACTTCTCCTGGTGTCCTTTACTGCGTCTATTTGACAGCAGTAAAACTGCCTTTCTTCAAAAGTGCTGTGAAGCACAATAATTCACTCTGACCTGCCCCTAGGTTGTCGGATCAGCTTGTCTGACAGTTTTATGGGATCACAGTTATCCACAGCCCTTCCTGAAGGCATGTTCTGTCCAGACAAAAACAATTCATTGCCTAGCAGTTTAACAGGCCCACAGAGGGCCTCGCAGACCTCCTGGGGCAGATACACCAGCCCTGCACACTTGGTTGGCAGCCCCGTGTCCTGAACCATCCTCTGTAGGCAGGTATGCTCATGCTGGGCACAGGCGAAGCTGCCCGCAGTTGTCTGGGTCTCTGGGTGGGAATTCTACCCTGTGGTCAGTACACGGGGGTTGGGGAGAACTGTGAGTCTGTGGTCTCATGGGAATGCAAAGTTCTCATGGAAAGGGGGGATTCCTCCTCACCCAATGGACAGGATAAGGGGGCTAAAGTAGGGGGATGTCAAGAATCACATTCTTTTTTTTTTTCCTCTTTGGTACCGGGGATCGAACTCATGACCTCTAGCTTGCCAGGCAGATTCTTATGCCACTAAGCTAAATCCCTGGCCCAAGAATCACATTCTTAAAGGTCCCATTATCCATGCTTCCTAGATCCAGAATCACTTGCTTCCATTTAAATGTTTTTATAAAGTTTTTTCTTTTTTTTTAAAGAAAAAAAAAGGTGATTGCAAACTGCCTTTTATATTTCAAAAATGCTTTAAACCGGGAGAAGGAGATTTCCAGTCTGCCTCAGGGTACCTTGGGCAAGAGACAGGAATCTTAGGGAAGCCAGCAGGGTAGAGGGCAGCGGGGCCTTGTTTGCTTTGGGCAAGGCCAGGGTTCCTGTCCTATCCATGTCAGGCTGCTATAACAAAACCCCACAGACCAGGTGGCTTATCAACAACGTGAGTTTATGTCTCACAGTTCCAGAGACTGGAGATCTAAGATAAAGTCTCCAGCAGATTTGGTCTGGTGAGGGCATGCTTCCTAGTACACAGAAGGCTGTCATTTTCGGTATCCTTACACACAGAAGGACCAAGGGCACCCTCTGGGGTTCCTTTTACAAGGGAAGCAATCTATTCATGAGGGATTCACCCTCATAGACTAATCACCTCCAAATTCCGACTCCAAATACTGCTAGCACGTGAAGGATTAGGATCTCAACCTGTGAATTTGGGGCATGGTGCAAACATTAATTCTGTAGCAGATTCTGAGTTTCTTGTGGATCGGGTGCTTACACTTGAGTCCTGACTGGCTGTTACTCCCTGTTCCAGATATACATGCCACAAAGACAGCCAGTCTACTGATGCCTTCCACCCAGGGCACAAAAGTTTTCTGGATTGGATCAAACAATTAACAGGAGCAATGCAACCAGAGAGGACTTGGGCTTGACGGAGTGGGTTGATATGCACCTCTGTCCCTCTCCTTTGTCCCAAACCACAAGATGAGCTGACCTAGAAGGAGCTGTTTGGGGAGCGTGCACACATTGGATCAGATCCTTTTCCATCTCAGATTTCTGGGCCACAGTTCCAGCCTCTCTTGGGGGAGGGAAAAGAAAAAACAAGTGCAAAACTGAATATTTAAGACCAGAATGAACTGCTCCAAAAACTCAAAGAGATGGGAAAGTTCTCTTTCTCTGAATCAAGTTATAGTCAAACTTTTATGTATGGATGCTTTTAGTGTAGCTAGGAGAAGATGGAAGAAATGGAGCCATATCATGTTTATCCCTAAGTTGAGACTCTTCAATCAACCAGTCACGCGGGTAGACTCTGTGAGGATCTGTTGCCATTCTGTCCTCGTCGGCAGCCTGAGACCTGGTCACGGAACCACAGAGAAAGACCACAAGGAAGAGCCAAGAGCAGCTTAGGAGGGAGCTTTGAAAATTTACAAAAACTTCCTCAAAGAGACTGACTTGTGGGAAAATGAGTTCTGAGCAGGGAAACAGGAACGCCGCGAGACAGCAGTGGGAACTGAAGCAGGATTGTTGCGACCCTAGGAAAAGGGCTAAGAAGGGTTACACATGGTCACAGCATTCCATGTGCTGGCCACAGTTATCAAGGGACAGACACTGAGCACAGGCAAAGCAAGTAGCTGGGCACAAAGAGAACATCATGCAAAGAAAGGCAAAGAGGCTGTGTAAGGAGCTGGCCTCTGCCTCACCACGGTGGCCCTGGGCTGCTGTGGTCCCTTCATGCATCTTTGAAATGCAATGCCTAGAAAGCCGTGACTCTTGTGGGTGGAGAGGTGACTATATTCAGCGCCCCCAGGAGGGAACACCCCAGAATGGCCCCCGAATTTTGACCACTTTGGAGCCTCAGAATTTCCTCACACTGGCCCTAGACAGGGGCTGGGAGCCACTCTGCTGGTGCCGTGGGGCAGGGATAAGACAGCCTTGGGAGTCCGAGGCCAGGTGCTCAGAAATCGCACAACGGCGGCGGAGGAACCTGTGCCTGAGCCCCATCTCCTGCCTGCGTAAGGGGAAGGGCACAGGGAGTGGCATAGCAACCCTAATTTCTTATTCTCATTGTGATTAGGTGCTCAGTAAGTGTCTGTGGCCCCCAGGAGGAAGCTGAGCAGGGTGAGGGGAATGGAAGGGCAAAAGGCTGGAGAGGAAATAACTTCTAGAGCCTTCCTGGTCAGATTCCTCTTGTGCATCTGTAGCCCTTCGCTACACATTAGCCAGAGTGGCACCAGCTTATTTGACAGCAGAAGAGGCTGAGGCTGGAGGAGGAAGGAATGCTAGTGAGTTCCTTCTAGGTGCCCAACTTGCTCTGGATACCCCAGTGGACACTGTGGGATAGATGCTGTTACATCCATTTGCTGTGGAGGAGACCAAGGCTCAGAGAGGACCAGTTTACGCCAGGTTACGCAGCTCCCAGGTGGAGCTGAGATTGATGCCCAGAAGAATCTGTGTACAACATCTCAGCTAATTCTGCTCCATGATGAGGACTGCAAATGTGCTCTGCTTTTTTCTAGATTCCTGGGCCGGTGCTGTCTCCTTGGCCCGTATCTCTTTGCTCTGTTCAGAACCTTTAGAGGCTGCTAATTTGGGGGCGATGGCTGTGCTTTTGGCTGCTCAGGACCATCCCATTTCCAGTGGGCTGGACTTTCTTGAAAGGAGGGGCCCTGAGAGCCATCTCGGGGAGGCCAAACGCCTCAGCTCTCACATTGCCTCATTCCCATCTGGAGGAGCTGGCTCCGGTTTGCGCCTCCAGCTTCCCACCTAGGAGCCTGGCCATTTGGCAAGGGCTGTTGGCCCGTAAGCCTCGTGGCCAGCACCGTACACTGGCACAGGATGGGGTCCTGCCCCACCAGCCTATCTGGGAGGCCACACTCTCCCTGGACCATGTGGCTGTTCGCCCAGCTCTGGGGGAATCAGGGGTTCAGTGCTCTTCTTTCTGTGGCCTAGGAAGATGGGTGGAGGGGGGCGGGAAAGGGTTAACCTCATTTTGGCTGCTATTTCTTTTTGGCATCGGCAAGTCAACTTAATAAGATCTCAGCTTTCCTGCTGCTCCCCAGTGAAACAGAAACCAGACCACAAGGGGGTCTGGAGATAGTTAACTGGCGGTGCCTCCTGGTGGGCAGTAGAGCCTCCTCAAGGACAGCACCAGGAATGACTGCTAGAAACTGCCACACTGGCTTCCCCCAGCACCAGGGTGAAGGAAGCTGGGGGTACCCCAGAAGGTCTGGTTCCAAGCAGAGGGAAAAGATGGTGGGTGCTGGGCCCATAAGCTGGTGCTGGGCTCCTGGCTCTCCTGCCTTTACATCTTTGAGTTTCAGCCTGCTGGGGTTCTTGTCTCTCAGGACTCAGGGCAGAAAAGAGCACTTGGTGCAGTGCAGAGTGTGCCCAGCTCAGTTGCTGTGAGCTGGGGTGATTTCTCCCGTGGCTCACTCCTGAGCTCTTGGTGATTCTTGGTCTCTTCCCGGAGTAGGCCACCTTTGGGTCATCTTTGGTCAGTCCCAGCTCAGTCTTCCACTCTCAGCTCAAATATCACTTCATCCGAGAACCCTTTGGCAACTGGAGAGGGGCTATCCTTGGGGCCCAGTTATGGTCTCCTGGTATCCAGAACATCCCCTTCAGACAGGTCCCTCCTCCCTTCCCTTGCCTACCCTTGCTCTTCATGCTTCCCTGATGTCTCCTGTCCACCTGTGGGCCAGGATTGCAGGGGGCTTCTTCACTTTGGAGCTGAGGCAGAGGGTTCCACAGGTGGGCACACCATCAACAACCTCAAAAGGGAAGGGGGATGGGGGGCAGGTCACCAGGTCACCAGGTGCCCTCTGGGAGCCATGAGCTGGACAATTTGGCCAATCCCGAGATTGCGGCTCTCCTGCCAGGACCTCTTTCCTCTCTGTGGTGGTTTTCATTATTTTTCATTCCCAGACTATTTTGGAAGCTGGCTGCCATGAGAACAGAGTCTTTGGAAAACCCCAGCCTCTTTTCTCCTCCTGCCCCCACCCTTTCCATCCCCATTCCCTCTTAATTGGTTTTTAGTTCCCTGGCTTTCAGGCGCGTCTGTTTACTTTGATTGAAACTCCACAGAAAAAAATCTTTAATGAAGCAGCTTGTAGGGAGAGCCATTAGCAGCTGCCTCAAGGGAGGGAGGAAGGGAGCTGGGTGGCGCCTGGCCTGGGCCTCAGCCTCAGAGCTCCGGGAAGAGGCCAAGGCCAGGCAGGGGTGCAGATGGTTTGGGTCAGTCCCTCTTCAGGTACAGTCTGCGGGTGAAGGAACAGTGTGGCCCTCCTAAAGCTGTCTGCAGCCTCAGTCGAGATGAAGCACCCAGAGGGCCTTCAGAGGCTCCTCCAATCCTCCCAGAAGGGTGTACTCTGAAACTCCTCACTGTATAGATGAGAGGGTGAGGCCCAGAGAAATCGGGAGGCCTAAGTTACCAGGCTGGCAAACCATTGCTCGATAAGTCCCAATGAGATCAGGGACTTACCCTAATACCCATCACTTTTTCCTTGGAGGAAGGTACTAACAGTTTCTCAAGTGTTGCTTGTCCTGGGCCAAATCAGCAGTCAGTGGTCCAGGCTGGGCTTTCTCAGTCCCTGGCTTTCTGAAGCAAATGCCTCCTTGTTTTGTGTTTTGGTCTCCCCATTTCTAAAACAGCAGCTGGACTGTATATGATTTATAGAGCTTCATACAGGAATGAAATCACATTTGTCCAAGAGTCTTGCAAACAGGAGATGTTAAATATGTGTTACTACTATCATGTGGAGTACAGAAAGACCCACACTGCTTCGTTATGGTTAGTAAGCCCCATTTTCAGGGTGAAAATTTCCATTGACATGGTTAGTTTTCCCTTTCACACGGACTTCCTTCAGCCAGAGCCCTTCATTTTAGGAGCAGAGACCCAAGGGAAAATTGGATCAAACTTCTATAACTGAAGCTCTGAGGAATGTTGGGGTGGGCTCTAGCCACCTTCCCCTCTTTACCTTCTGTCCACAGGAGCTTCTTTTTCCTGCTGTCTAGCATGGGGCATATACTATTTCCTCAGAAAGGGGTTTTCCCTCTCTGTCCTGGTCGTAGCTGGCTCTCTAATACATGTTAAGCCCACTCAGTGATCTCTATTTATTTTTCAGTGACTGGCTTGGGAAGATGCACTTCTGGCCAGTGAAGGTCAGATGGGGGCCTGTGGGAAAGGCTTCATGTTCCTAATAGGAATGAAACACGAGAAAGTTGGGTTTTATTCTTCCTTGGTTGCTCCTATGCTGGTACCCTGGTAGTCATCCTGGCTCTGAATGAGGTCAGAATGAGGATGAAGCCATCACAAGGAGGACTGCAGAGTGTCTGAAGATGTTGGACACCAGCTAACTATACCATCCTTGGAGTGGCCCTGTCTCTGGACTTTCTGCTACCTCACAGGATAAATTTCTTTATTATTTAAAGTTGTGTAAACTATTATGCTAATTTTGGTTCTTATCTGATTTTAGGTGATTGGTTGTTTATTAGTGTCTGCCTGCTTGCTTTTGTCTATATAGCTGCACCAGTCTTTGGGCACATGGAAAAAAGAAACAAACATTTCTGGTTGCCATGTGAACCTATCAGTAAGAAATTACCTCTGGCTACTTAAGATAAACCATAAACAAGGAAGGGGTCATTTTTCTCACCTGATAAGAAGTCTGGAAATGAGCTGTCCTGTTAGGTGCAGCTGTTCATGGGAGCCATTAAGGATCAAGATTCCTGCTGTCGGCCTGTTCTGTACTCCTTGATCTACAGCTTTTGTTCTTCTGGTCACGAGTGACTGCATCACTTCTAGACATCACATCTGACTCCTGGAAGAAGTTCAACATTAATATTGAACCACTGTGGCTGTTAGGTGGCTGGCATTAGATGGTCTGCCAAGGGGATCCTGTCTTGTCCACCACTATGTCCCCAGCACAAAGTGAGGTACATGGGACTTGTAGACACTGAAAAAATACTTGTTAAAAAAGATAGAAGAAGGCATTCTTTTTTTTTTTTCAAATCCATTTTACTCATAGATAGAAAGAAAAAGAAGAAGAAGAAAAAAAATTACAACAAAATTTTAAAGCAGTCAGGGGGTAACAATGGTACATACATTGCGCATTGTCACCCCCAAATCATTCACCCAGGGCACATGACATCTGCCTGAAGAAGGCATTTTTGAACAGTGTACAGTTGGACCAACTCCTTGTCCTCCCCTAGGTCTTGCTTTGCACCCTGAAACAGGCTTTCTCCTCCCTCCATCCTAGTGGGGAAGGCAATGAAGAGCCAAATCCCTCAAGACCATCCAACATATCTCTAACCCTCCAGCTGTCCAGAGGTTGGGGTTCCAGATTTTGCACAACAGTGTCACCAAGAACATCAGTGGTCTCTCATGCTTCTGCTCTCACATCTTCAGGCCACATACAGTATTCCAGCAAAAGGAGTGCTGGGAGGCTGCTACGCTTTTCCACTTTGCTTTCCACTACAGATGCTCAGCCGCAGAGGGAAGCAGTTGTATTTGGGTAAGCGGCAACCAGCATGTGCCATTATTTTGTTTGAAGACAAGAGAGAGGGGCTTGGAGAGATTCAGGGACTTGCCCATTGCCTCACAGTAGGCAAGTAGCAGAGCTAGGGGCTGTGACTCTAAAGTGACTTCCATTCTGTTGTCTTCATGGTACAGCACAAAGGGGTGAGCTGCAGAGTATGTGTGGGGCTTGATTAGCTAATTCAGACCCAGGAACATCCATCCTAGGGACTGATGATTATGGTATTGCAGGCACACGCCCTCTGGGTTTGTAACTCTTTCCCCTTCACAATGAATGTCATTGAGTAGAGATGGGGTAGAATGGAAAGAAGGCACTATATGCCTGTATATTGAAACTTTTAAGTATAACGTGCACTCAGTATAGTGTACAAATTATAAGAGCACAGCTCAACTGGTTTTCATAAAGAGAACACAGCTCAAGAAAGAGCGTCCGCAGAACCCCAGAAGTCCCTGTCTTTACCCCTTTCAGCCTTTGTACCCCCTCCTGCCAACGGTAGCCACTATCCTGAGTAAAAGCAGTTTGACTGTTTTAGTTCTTTACATGTATGGAACTGTACAATATATACTCTTATGTGTAAGTTTTTTTTAAAAAAATTATGTTGGTGAGACCTAACCACATGATTGTGCGAGTTGTAGTTTATTCATTCCCATTACTGTATGGTACTCTGTTTTACAAATTTACTGTGATTTATCTATTTTATGTTGACGAGTATTTTGAAAATTTTCCAGTTTTTAGATAGTACAATCGGCACTAGTATAAGCATTTTGAACATGTATGAAATTCAGTTGGATATATATGCTGGGAATGGGACATCTGGAGAACAGGGAAGGTCTATATTTAGTTTTAGTAGATAGGGATAAATCGTTTCCAAGACAGTTATACTGATTAATACTTCCTCCACTATGTAAGTATTCCACTTGCTCCATATTTTTGCTGATGCCTGGTGTTATTAGTGCTTTTAACTTAGCTATTATGTTTAGTGTATGTGTAATGGTATCTCATTATGGCTTGGTTTTCATTTGTATTTCCTGATTGCCTAATGAAACTAAGCACCTTTTAATATCATTATTGGTCACTGACATAGCTTTAACTTTTAACGCCCACCTTATCCTGAAGGAGAGAAATGGGCAGAGGCCTTCTGTGAAGGTGTGTGGCTTCTGGACGTGGGAATATTTGGGAGGCACGGCTCTGCTGCTTGGAAGCCATGCACAGGGCAGGCCTGACTGCCAGGGCTGCAGTGGTGGTGGTTACACCTGCAGGGTTGCAGGGAATACGGGTACACAGTGCAAGGACGAGCTGCTTTGCTTCTGGTACTTACTAGATGCCGCCTTTCAGGGAAGTATCTCAATTTCCACCTTTGTCAAATGGAAAGAAAAATGCCAACTGAACAAGGTTGTTATGAGATTTATTTGGTATCACATGTGAACAGTGTCTGGCACAGAGTCACGCAGAGATCAATCATCTACTGTGCCGAGCCCAGTAAGTGACAGCCGTTACCACCATGTGGAATGATGGGTGAGTGAGAACCAGAGCAAGGCCCATCAGTTATGCAGTCACAACAGCAGGATGTCCTGTGACTTGCATAAGACTTCCCTTTTATTCTTAGAATCTTGCTGCTCACATGCCAACCTTCGCCTTTAGAAATTACCAGTGCTTGCCTTCTTTCTGATATTTCGCCCTAAGAACTTCTGAATCCACATGAGAGTGAAATAAAAAACACTTATTTCTCCTAACAAGATGCTATACATGAATTGTGGGACTGGGATGTAGCTTGGTGGTGGAGTGCTTCTGTAGCATGCATAAGGCCCTGGTTCCATCCCCAGCACTGTTTAAAAGAAAATTGTGAGTTAGTGTTTTACATCTATTATAGCATCTCTCCCAAACTGCAAGAGCTTTCCACAGTTTAGATGTGATTCATCTAACCTTACCTTTGTCTTCTGTTTCGTCATAAATTGTATTTATCCATGAGGGAGGCAGAAGAGTCACAGAACTAAAAACCACTCCCAAGGATGGACAAAGTTAAAGACTTGCTAGGATGTTGGCCCTCAGGTGAACGTGATGAATCACCATCTGAAAATGATGCAAGTTTGATTTTTCCTCCATCTTGATTTTGTGTCCTTGAGAATTGATTTTGGAGGCAAAAGTGTCCAAATGCCCATTCTTCTGAGGACTGCAGTGGGAGCCAGCCAGCCTGTGGATGGAAGTCTGAGGCAGGAGAGGCAGAAGCAACAAGTTTGGCTGACCCTCACCAACAGCTGCTCAAGTCTACCCCTCAGCCAGACTGGATATCTACCCTGTAGGACTCTCACTGTAATCCAACTTGTTGGGTGTAGTTTGCAAAATAGCACACATCCCCAAGAAGAATCTGGAATCACAGTGGCACTTGGGGGCATGTTTTAGCATAACCAAAATTTTCCATCACAGGTACTATAGACAAGAATCCACGAACTTTTTCTGTAATGGCCAGATAGCCAATATTTTAGGTGTTGCTGACCACACAGTTACTGTTGCTAACTGCTGAGCTCTGTTGCCTTCGTGGTGTAGAAGTGGCGGTAGGCAGTACAGAGGCAAGGCGGCAGGGCTGCGGTCCAACACACTGTGTTTACAAAAGGCGGCCACGAGTCAGACTTGGCTTGCGAGCTGTAGTTTATGGAACCTGCTCCTGTACATATCCCACCTGCCAACAGCATCATCTTGGCAAAACAGTAAAGGTGAGGCATGGATGGGAGTCAAGATCTCCAAGCCTATTTGAAAACCTCCTATCCTCTGTGATTGAACTCGAACATGTTCTCCTGTCTTTGTTTTTGTCTGCATGTTTATTTTCAGATTTGTTAAAGGGTCTTTCTGTCAAAGACCATTAAAAAAAAAGCCAGTCGACTTTGTGTTTCTGTGATGGTTTGTGTCTCAATGTCCCCCCAAAGCCTCATGCAGTCGTGGGGGCTGGCTTCTAGAATTTGTGATTGATTCATGCTCTAATGCTGCGATTATGAGTGTGAGTGCTACACTTACCCTAGGGTGGGTAGCCTACATACACTATAAGGGACAGAAAGAGTCTTCTGTCTGTGCTTCTTCCCTCTTTGCTCTTGCTGCTTTCGCTGTCTTCTACTGCCATGAACCATTGTCCTCTGCCATGTGCCACTCTGCCTTGGAGCCAGCTAAATATGAACGGAAACCTCCATGAACTGTGAGATAAATAAACCTTTCCTTCCCTAATTTTGTCTCAGCAATGAGAGAAAAGTAACCAAGATACTTTCTTGCTAGAGAAGCCCCAACCTACTGTTGTAGCAATAGGTGTCCTTATTTTTGCTGAGATGGTCACTAATGCAAGACATTGATGCTTTCTCAAAATTTCTTCTGTCCACACCACTTCCCAGGCTCAGGCAATGTAGAAAGAACCAATGAAAGGCCAGGGGTAGTGGTGCATGCCTGTAATCCCAGCACTCAGGAGGCTGAAACAGGAGGATTGTTGCTAGTTCGAGACCAGCCTGGGCTACAAAGTGAGTTCAAGGCCAGCCTGAACTGCATAATGAGACCCTGTCTCAAAACAAAACAAACAAACAAACAAACAAAAAAAACCAATGAAATTTCCAAGATGAGTTAGTAAAAGTTTCAGAACTATAGTATTTAAATTTTCCTGGTCCAAAGTCCTGCCCTTGGTCTTAGCAAAAATACAATAAATTCTTTTGAGAGTTCATGAGTACTATCCTTAGGAGTTGGTGTCAGACCTACCCAAGAATCTAGGCATGACATCTTGGATCCTAGACTCTGCCCTAGATTTGCCCTAGAAGCAGCCAAATATCACAAGGGATTCATACAATATGCCAGTCTTATTATCAATATCCCCTAATCAATTTCAGAATAGCCCCAAACTTATACTTGGTATAAACTCCAATGATTTATTTTTTTAAAATAAAAGATTATACCATCTAAACATTGAAAGAGTATTCCCCCTTTTTTAGAATGTTAGGATTTTAAAAACTTCGATTACAAATGTTACACAAATTGCTAAAAAAAAAAATCCTTTATTCTGTGCACAAAGCTTGTGTTCCTATTACTGTGGTGTTCAAAAAAATGGCACCTTGGAGAGCAAGGCAGGTTGGGTTCTGCAGGTGCAGAGCCAGGCCCTATTAAAAAGTGTCAGACTTCTTTCCCTGGGCAGTTAAGTAGTTTCAAGAGAGAAGGGGTTACACAGAGACAGAGATCCCCTTGCCCTCCTCTTCCGTGTGGAATTAGGCTCAGTCCTCTCAGACTTGATGACCCCTAACTGACCCTTCTAAATCCAGATAATCCTCTGGGGGCCAATCCACAAACCCATCACCATCCACTCCCTGAGAGCTTGCGAATCTCCAGGGCTGGGAGGAAGGAGAGCTGGGTCCTTCGAGACTGGCCCCAGTTTGCCGGTAGGGACGATCTCTTAGGTCTGGGTTAGAAAAGGTCTGGCAGGACTGGGAAGTTGAAGAGTCTCTTTTCTTTCCCACACTGGAATTGTTGAAGAAAGGGGAAATTCACTTAGAATCAGCCAGCAAATACACACACGCACACACATGCAATTTCACTTTGTTCTTTGGGGATCTATTCTGCTTGGCCAAGGCTCTCCAAAGGGAACGCAAACAATGGCACGAGGGTATGCAAAGGTAATGGAAACAGGAGGGAGGATCAGCTTCAGAGAAGCTGCAGCCAGTTCCCAGACAGAAGCCTGACTGGAGGGGAGACCTACAGAGACAACCTTAATCCCCGTCCCCAGAGAGTCCTGCCCACTGGGCTTTAGCAAAGCCACTGTTCTTCTCTTTCCTGAAGAATTTTGACAAAACAGCCCCGAGCCTTACCAGGCAGAGAGCAGAAGGCAGCCCTCACCCTACGCCCGCTAGACTGGTACCTTTGTACATCTCATGAGCTCTGCATCTTCAGGGCTGGAACCAAGCTGGTGCGAGGAGAAGGCTTTGTTAGGGAAGGGAGCCTGCATCATGACTCAGGGTCAGAAAGAAACTTAGCATCATGGAACTCTACTGCTTGACTGTCCAGGGAGGCAGAGGGCAGCAAGACATCACATGGGGCCCAGGGTGTTTCAAGCCAGAACTCCTGACTTGCAGTCTACAGCCCAGCGGGCAGGTCTCTCTTCCCAGAGCATGGCCCGGTGGGGCTGGGGAGTATAAGGTTTGTGTTCACGCATTCGTTTGTGTGTTTATTGAATAGCAGCTTCCTATCTGGTCCTGCATGGGGTCTGTGGGAGACTTCAGGGAAGCTTACTCTACAAACTTTGCATTCTAGGAACTTACATTCTAAATATGTTCTAACGATATACACACAAACATACATGTTTATGGGCACACATGTGAACATGCACATGCACACCAGGAACAATTAGGTTATAATGGAGAGCTGTACACAGTTCTTTCTGTAATGAGCTATAAGGACAGAAAGTGTCACCGGTGAAGAATGGGTGAATGCTAGGTGGGGATCCCTCAGTGACTGTCAGAGCGCTGCTTTACCCTGAATCCCAGTGACTATCCATTTTGGTGCCTCTCCTTCATGCTCCTCAGGACTGAGCTTTCAAAATGTTAGTATTTTAGGGATAAAATTCAGTTGATTTGAATTGAAATGGGACTTTGGAGGGAGACTGGGGTTCCCCTGTGAGTGTGAGACTAAGGTAATAGGGGCTGGAGGAGAAAATGGGGGCCCCATTCTGCTTGGTCTCCTGGGATAAAGACCCTCTCGAGAGTCTGGGCCCTGCCTTCCTCTGGGGGTCCAGGTCATTGGGAGAACTCCTCCAGAATGAAAATGCCGATGTCTAGGCTGTTTTGGGTTGGTGATGTGTCCAGAGCAGCGGCCGTGGAAGGCAGGATGTTGTCACCCGCAGAATTGTTGCTCTCTGAGACTCCCATGCCAAGAGAAGGAGGAACATCGCTCCGCCTCCAACCTCAGGGTCTACACACAGTGAAGGAAGGAGGAGCAGCCTGTCTTGCTTGAAAACATAAGCAAAGAACAAATCCAAGACAAGTAGTGGAGTGAGGTTTGGCCCGTGGGAATCATCATATGCATGACTGGTCGCAGCGGGACTTTCCCACCAGAACAAATTCATTCGCCCAGACTGGCCACCAAGGTGCCACTAGCAATGCTGCCATCTCTAAGTTTCAGAGTTCCTCTTGAGGACTTGCCTTTTGAACCTCGCCACATTCTTTTCATTATCCTCAAAGGGCAAATCTCAACCCTCTTGTGGGTGAATAGAATTTTTGGAAATTAGGGATCTAGAGTTATCCCCAGTCAATGCAATGCAATCCACTCCATTCCATTCTGTTCTATTTATCCCAGATTGATCAGATGTCTGCAGCAGCTGAGACACTGTAGTAGGCTTCGGGAAGCAGATAAATCCTAACTCCGCCCTCTTGGAGCCAACATCTTAGCACGATGGCATGTGTAGGGAGGGTGTTGGATACACCCTAGGCATCAGGCTACTCCGAGCAGTCTACGGAGCTGATCTCACTTAATTGACATGATAAATTCATGTGGCAGGAGCCATTACTGTCACCAAATGACAGATGGAAGAAGAGGCACAGACCAAACAAGAAACTTTCCCAATTAGTGAAAAGCAGACCTGGGATCAGACCCAGGCACTCACACAGGGAGACTCGCTTGAGTAAGAATAATGCTCCTCTCACTAACAGTGTGGGGAGACTTGTGGGTTTGTGAGGTTAGTCCTGTCTTTCAGAAACATGGTGTGGCCAACTGTTCAGAAAGAGACCTAAAGGTATACATACTCTTTGACTTAGTCTTTTTATTTCTAGAAATGCATCCAAAGGAATAATCAGAAACATGCATCAAAGTGTGCAACGGGAGATGACCTAAATGTCCTTTCGCAAGGGCTGATTAAATAAATCACAGTACTTTTTTTTTTTCGTCCAGCATTGGGGATTAAATCTTTGCACTAAACTATATCCCCAGCCCTTTTTTATTTTTCATTCTTTATTTTGAGATAAGATCTCGCTAAGTTACTAAAATTGTTCAGGCTGGGCTTGAATTTGCCATCCTCTTCCCTCAGCCTCCCAGAGTACTGGGATTACTTGTGCTACCATGACTGGCCTACATATAATAAAAGATTATGCAGCTTTTAAAAGTAAAAACTGTGCCCTTTCCTCTTGGTTTGTGTTTCAGGAGTGCATTGCAGAAGTATCAGAGAGGCCTATGAGAACAGGAGGCTGGGCCCCTCAGGATGGCAGGAGGCGTCACTGTGACCAAGACCCTGGGCGGCTCTGAGGGAGGTAAGGAAGCCTAGTAGAGGTGGGCCCTGCAGAGGGGGAGGGAGATTCTGCCCCAAATATTCTTGACTGGAAGGAGGGGTGGGTGCTCTGGCCAGTGGACAGAGGGGCCCTGGCACTGGCTCCAGATCCTGGGTTTAAAGAGTTTTAAAAGCTTATTAAAAAGGTTCCTTAGACATCAAATGGCTCTTAAAAATCAATATTTTGATGATTTAAGTGCAAGGGAATCAGAAACATATGGATCAAATTGCCCTCAAATTATATACACTTTTAAAAAGGGGGGAGGGTTGGTCTTTAGTAAATACCAGATATTTGAAGAAAGATAGATGTCTTTACCTCTAGACAGAGCTCTGCTAGGTCACCTTGAGAAGTCCCCAGAGGAGGTCAGTGGGAGCGGGGCCAGGCCCCGGGGAGGAGGCGTGGCAGGCCCTCTACCCAGAACCTTCCCGCAGGCAGAGCTGTGAGGACAGCTGTGTGTGTACACAGGTCTCCTCCCAAGCCTTCATTCTGCCAAGGCCCAGAGCAGGAGGACACAAGGCTCATCAGCGGGAAAGCTGTGGCGCACCTCGGTTCCCTTTCTCTCAGTCTGAGCCAGCTTCTATTTACTGCCTGCATTCTTGCCCGAGCACTAAGTATTGCCCAGGGTAGGAGCTGTCAGTTGGGTGGGAACACAGAGGTGGCGATGCCACAGTGCTCTGAGGATCACTGTAGCTGTGAGGGGCCTCCTGGGCCCTCTTTCTCCTCAGGGAGGAATTCTGCTGCCAGAGCCTTTGAGGAGGACATAAGCCATAGCTGGTGGCCTGGTGGCTCCTGAAGAAACATCTTTCTCTCCCTTCCAGTCCCTCCAGCTTCTCTGGTTCAGGCCCTGTAAGGTCCCCATCCTGCTGCTCAGAGCTGAGTCTGAGTGAGCTGTGTATAGGACTCAGTAGGCCCCAGGGTACCCCTTGGGTACCCAGCTCTGTGGTGAGACCTACTGTGGTCTGAAATCTGCTTGTCCTCCTTGGACTCCCTGAGTCTCCACTTCTGCACCAAAGAACCAAGTGGGCCCTGGGCCTGTGACGCCTCAGGACAGGGGCTGGTTCTCTGTTCCAAGCCCCATGAATGGCCTGGGGAGCACCGGCCTTTCTCCCAGCATCCTCAGGGTCTCAGCCCCTGGCCTCTTAGGTGGCTTTCTGTTGCAGGGCCCCTTTGCCTCTCCACCTACTCCCAGCAGTTGCATGTTCATTACAATGATTTCCACCTTGGTAAACAGGCTGGTCGGCCAGAGTCAAGGCGTGGGTAGCTCCTGCCTGTATGTAGACGGCTGTATAGTCTGAGGAGGGAGGAAAAGGGAAAGAACACCAGAAACAGAAATGGGGAGGGGTGGGCAGGACTCCAAGAGGGATGAGCTAACTGCTGACACCTGAGGTTGGCTGGGCACAGGCCTCTGGGACAGATGACCACCGGCAGCTGGCCACGGGCAGTGTGGCCAGTGTTAGGAGAGCTGAGGAAGATAAGCACCCAGGTCAGCTGGTCCTAGATTCTTCCCAGCCCTCTCCCTGGAACGTCTTCAGGGAGTTCTGGAGATAGACCACAGGCCTGGGATGGAGTGGGGAGAAAAGGTGAAAGTTGGGGAACGTACTGGCATCTGGATGGGAGAGACAGTTGGAAACGAGGGGGGGGGGCTCCCCTAGTGAGTGCCTCAGGAAAGGGGCTGAGAATTTGGTAGGTGGTAAATTCCCGAGGACCACAGCCACCTTGGCCGGACAAGTTGGTGTGAAGCCTGCAAATTCAGAGGAAACTAAGAAGGAAAATACAATTTTCTTTTCAGTGCCAAAGACAGGAAAGGGAGTGGGAAGTGAGGCCCAGCTCAGGGACCCTACTTCTGAATAAATGCTTCTTGTTGTCACCTAAGCTCTAATCTGCAGAAATCACACAGTAGGAAGAAACAAGATGCTGGAACTCAGCCCAATGGCCTTGCCCTCATCTTCTTATATCAGTTCATCACACACCTCTCCCACTTCCTCTTAACTATTTTCTGCATCTGTCCTCTAGTCTGCATCCCTGCAGCCTAAGTCTTACCTATCAGTCCCGGGTGGTGGCCATAGCCTCCTAATTTGTCTGGTCTTATTTCCTTCCCTTTCTGCACATTTCCTGTGGCATAAGCTTTCTAAAATGCAAAGCTCCCTCTTCAAGGCCCAGCAGACACCCCATTGCTTACCCAATGCAACCTTGGCTTCTTGGACAAGGAAACCTTGCCCTCTAAGACCTGTCCCCTTGCCTCCTCCAGCCCTTTCTTATCCAGACCTTCTTATCCAGACCCTGTGAACTCCTTTTCCACCTCCAGCCTTCTTAGGCCCTCAGTGAACTCTGCCTCTGCATGCTCTTTTCCTGTGTCGATCTGATCAGCCCCTCTCCCAGCCCAGGCCTGGCCTCCTGGGGGCGCTATTCCTGACACCCCCAGCTCTGGCAGCATCTCCTTGTCTGCAGGGTCTGAGCATGCTTTCCTAGTGTCCTTCTCCGGTTTTCTCCTAAAGTGTTAGGTGCACTGTGAGGGCAGGGGCAATCTCTACATCCCCAGCTCAAGGCCTAGGAAATGTCAGTGGAACAGAGGTGTGAGCCACCATATCTAAAAGGGACGCGACGGCCAGCCCTTGACCCTCCTTTGAGGTCCCATCTAGTACAATCTCCTGGTGCACCTTGTCTACCAGATGTCTGTTCTTACAGTATCAAAATGCAGCCCAAATGTGAAATATGTTTTAGTTTTGGTTTTGTTTCTTTCTTTCTTTTTTTTTTTTTTTCCTTTTTGCGGCACCGGGGATTGAACTCATGACCTTGCACTTGCCAGGCAGGCGCTTAGACCACTAAGTCAAATCCCCGGCCCTTGTCTTTTTGAGACAGGGTCTCGCTATGCTTTTCAGGCTGGCCTTGAGCTCACTTTGTAGCCCAGGCTGGTCTCAAACTCACAATGTTCCTCCTGTCTCAGCCTCCCGAGTGCTGAGATTACAGGTGTGCGCCACCAGGCCTGGCCGGTTTAATTTCCTTTTAAAGTTTGGATTTTTTTCTGGTGCAGCCCATGATGGGAACAGAGGGGCCTCTGTCATGGAGAGAGCTCCACAGAGGTCAGCACTGGTCTGAGTGAGGGGCTGCACATCCAGGCGTGGGTTCTCAACCTGGCTCCACCTACCCCAGTGCTGTGATAATTCAGTTTTTAAGTCATTCCAAAGAGTTTGCTGAGCACCTAGTGTGTGCTTAGCATTATCCCATTGTGCTGGGGTACCTGGTAGACAAAGCAGAGACAAGCCTTTTCCTATAGGAATTCATAGTCTTGTGGGGAAGACAGACAACACATAAGTACATACCCAATCAACATGTCCTCAGAGGGGAAAGAACAGAGAGACTATGAGGGACCACCTACTTCAGAGGGGTGGGCACCCAGGATTCCTTGGAGGGCAAGTGTTTCAGGTGAGTCCTAAAAGGCAAGAGTGAGGCAGCTGCTCAGAGAGCCGAGGAGGGGAAGAGAATTCTGAAGAGGCTGCCTATGCAATGGCTTGATCCCTTTCTACTCTCTGTCTTCCCAATCATGGTAAAGACCATTATGCTTCCTCTGCCTGCTCATAGGGCTTTGGGGTCAAAGCAACTCATGCTAAAGTGAAGGACATGTCTGGTTAGCTTCAGAGGCCACTGGATTTGCTTCTAGGGTTTAAGTCAAGACAGCTGCCCCCTCCTATTCATCCACAGTGAGACACTACCATCTCCATTCTAGCTAAAAAGTGGCTTACCCTGGCAGGCTCTCCCTTGAAGTCTTATCAGCAACCCACACTTTAATATGAATATGATAATCAGAGGGTATCGGGAAACCAGATCTTTCCAGAAGGAAAAATCCTGAGATCTGGGGCTATCGGAGAAGACCTCACCCAGGAGAAAGAGGGAGAGCAGGTCTTCTTGACAGGGTAGGGAAACAGAGCAGGGGCTCCACGCTACCCCAGAGAGGGGATGGACAGGAGTGGCCACAGCCTCCCCTGCAGAAAGGAGACTTTCAGGCCTGGCCTTCCTTCCCGCTCCCTGATCTTTCCTCAGTTTTTCTTCCCAGCCTGGCCTCGCTTTGTCTTTAGGCTTTTTGAGGGATGAATGTTCTCACTTTCCCAGTAGCTGATTGGCCCTGCCAGTGAGACTGTGTGTGCGTGTGTGCAGGCACGCGGGTGTGAGGGGGCTGGAGACAAAGGCCCTGGAGTGAGACTCAGGGTCCAGCTGAACTGCCCTGAACTCTCCTTTTTGTTTTCAAGGAAATGCATAATCCAAGAACCACCCACGGCCCTGGCGGCCCAGCTAAGCAGGCCTGGAATGTGCTGCCTTTCCCGTTAGTAATTGTTTTTTCTAGTTAGCCTGTAACCCTTCCCCTACCAGTCCCCTGCCGCTGGGGCCAGTTCCTCCCTTGGATACAGACAGAGACTTGCAGGGACTGACGCCTGGGCTGCCCTCCTCAGGTGTCCCCAGCTCTCCACCCCGAGCCTGTGGGGTCTAGGGCCTGACCCAAGCTGGCTTCTTTCCCCACTCCCAGAAGGGCTGGGGTGGCTGAGGATGGAGAACCCCAAAAGACAGCATGGTCTGCAGGGGCCTGAGTGCCTGACTATGAATGGGTGTTGCTATGAGCCAGTGGAGCAACGTGAGTCGTGGGCGGTTGTGACCTGGGACACTGAGGACACACTGGACTCTGAGTGTGTGTG
>RJWT010002817.1:0-39015 GCA_004365215.1 Cuniculus paca
TCCATGCCCTTCTCCCCGGTCCCCACTCCGTACTCTGCCACCAGAAGAGGCCTCCTGGGAGCGGGAGAAGACCCACACCGGGGCACTGTGTCCAAGCCCTGCCAGGGACTTGGCTAAGAAGGGGCGCAGTGCTGTTTTCTAACTGGGACATCTCACAGCCCTCCCAAATGCTTCTTTAGCTCTTCTCACTTTTCTGTTCTGACAGAACTAAGTCTTGGAAGCCGGGCGTGGTGGCTCACGCCTGTAATCCCAGCACTCAGGAGGCTGAGATAGGCGGATCGTTGTGAGTTCAAGACCAGCCTGGGCTACAAAGTGAGCTCAAGGCCAGCCTGAACGGCATAGTGAGACCCTGTCTCAAAAACAGGGCCGGGGATCTAGCTCGTCGGTCTAAGCGCCTGCCCGGCAAGCACAAGGCCGTGAGTTCAATCCCCGGTGCCGCAAAAAAAAAAAAAAAAAAAAAGAACTAAGTCTTGGAATCCCTGAAAGATATTTAAAACTTGCTCTTTAAATATGACAGGATTCCAGGCTTATAATTTGAAAGCTGAGCTGCCCCTAAGGGGACAAAGCAGACATATCTGTTGGGGTCATTTCTCAGTACGGCCTGTGGCTTCCTGTTGGTTTTGGAGATGGGGTTTTGCTATGTCACAGGCTGGCCTCAGACATCGAGGCTCCAGCAACACTTCCGCCTCCGTCTGCTATGAGGCTGGCACTGCTAGCAGGCACCACCACGGCACCCGCTCACGCTGCCAGCCCCTGAGGCAGGCGAATCCTCAGAAAGTTGGAGATGCCAGTACCTCTGAGGTCCTGGTTGATCGTTATGTCCCAACTACCTGAGATATCAAATTGATCCAGCTGTCCCTTGGTGATGTCACCTTGGGTAAACAGGCATCCACGGAGGTCCCTTCTCCCCGGGCCTGCTCTCACACCGCGGGGAGGCTCCTGCGAACAGCTCTTCACAGGCGCACGATACTTACTGTTCCTTGATTTTGTTTGCTGCAGTCCTTCCCACTTCCTTCGTGTGGGCCTGCGCTTTGCATCCATGCCACAAGTAAATCAGGGCCTTGTTGACATTGAGGACCACCATGGAGGTCCTGGACCGCAGGCTGCTGCAGTGACAGGCCACCTCCAGCAAGCTCCCCTCCACCGGCACTTCTCCTCTCACACAGTACAGCCTCCACTCACCTGCAGGGGGCGCCAGCAGCACAGTCAGGACCTGAGCCAGGGCCTGGAAGTGCGGATCCCCTGCGCACTTGGGCAGCCACCCTACGGGGCAGGGGCTGAGATGCGGTTGCTGCAGCCTGAATTGAGCCGAGCAAGGCCTGCAGCTGGGCTTTCCAGAAAGCAAATCATTTGGAGTTGAAAGCAGGTTGCCAAAAGTTATGATGCAGAAAAACCTCTTCTCCACAATTTACACAGTAAGTCACAAAGGTCTGAAGCTCATTTTTTTTTATTTGGAGGGGGATAGTGGCCAATAAAAGATCATAATTTATAATAGATGAGCCCTTGATTATTTTACTGTCCTAAAAAGCATGGACAGGGAACTTAATTCAAGGCAAAATGATCTTCTGGCCTCTTCCATGCAGTGACGGGTCCTGAAGGAGATTCCACAGTGTGTACATGCATGGGGCGTGCGTGTGTGTGGCGGAGGGATGAAGAGCTGATTTATCAGCTAAACATCAGGTTTCCATTGGCAAAGCCACAGCTAGATGAAGACAGACTCACTTTATGCCTCCTCGTCCATAAAAATACTTTCTGGGAGGAGAAAAAACCCGTATGAATTCCGACTGTGAAGGTGACTCACTCTGCGAGTTTTCCTCTTCCTCCTCGCGGCGCCCGGAGTGTACCACCATCCCCCCCTGGAAACACTGGAGGAAGCAGGGCGGCTCCTTCCCCTGCAGGACCTGGACCTGCGAAGTTAAGCACAGCAGTCAGCCCAGGGCTGGGCTTTCAGGGTCACAAAACAGGGCAGGCCTGCTGTAGGAAACCTGAAAACTACAAGACTCGCACACAAAAACCAGCGATAGTACTGTTACCCAAAGATAAGCGCCGTTGCTTTAGTGTGTATTTGCTTCCTTTCAAAGCATTTTTCAGGTCTATATTTTATGCTAAACAAAAATAAGTGTTATTTTCTGTTGTCTTATACTCGTTTTTTTTTTTTTTTTTGCAGCACCGGGGATTGAACTCATGACTTTGCGCTTGCCAGGCAGGCGCTTAGGCCGCTGAGCTAGATCCCTGGCCTTATACTCATTTTTATCATTCATTATTTTTCTCTTGTTGAATATTCTTCTGAAACATGAATTTTCACATTTTATTGCTTTTCTGTGATATAGATGTAACATGATTAATACACTTTGAGCAAAGTGCACCTCACAGCGACAAGGATGACCAATCACTGACTTGGTAATTCGGAGACGGGGACGCACTGTTTGTAACCATCTGCAACAGATGGGACCGTATACGTCCCTGAGGCGAATGATTTGGAGGCTTGGTCCCTCACGTGGTGCTCCTGGGGTGGTGGGCCCTTTAAGAGGAGGGGCCTAGTGGGAGTCTTTAGGTTATCAGGGACTTGGCCCTGAAGAGGACTGTGGGACCTCAGCCTCTTCTTCTCCTTCACTTCCTGGATATGAGTGGTTTGTTCCTCCATGATATGCGACCTTATATCACGGCCTAAAAGTGAAGTGGGCCGTGAACCAAAATAAACCTTTTTTGTTTTCAAGTCGATTATCTCAGGTATTTGTTAAGGTAATGGGAATCGAACATGCCATCCCAGCAGTCTGCTCATGTGGCACTGTGGTTCTCACAGGACCTCCCCCCTTTCTGTTGACACAGTCTCTCTCGTCAGGGGTCAGCTGCTCCACAACCGATGCTAGCAGTGAACTGACTCACTGGCACTGTGGCAGGCTATTTCCCGTAAAGAGGAAATGTTTTGTTGAGCTGGCAGCTGGGGAGCACTCAACGACAGGAAGCCAAGAGTCAACTTGCCAATCTTGGTCTGTTTTGCATAAAGAATAATCAAATGCCATCCTGGGGCACTGTTTTATACCAAGTGTCTACAGCCATGCTTCCATTGGGTAGACATTGGGTAGATAACAAAATGCCCCATCTAGAGAGACTAAGACTCAAAACTAAGGATGCTCTTAAAGCTTGATTAAAGCATTATTCACCCACTGCCTTCACAGAAAAAAAAGAGGCTGAGATTGCCTACTCTTAGGAGTAAATTAAAATGCAACGCTTGCTACCAACTATTTCTAAAATAGGTTCCACAGCAGAAAATATGCATTGCAGTGTTTTTTTAGGGAAGATGATCAGTTCTGAGGACTCGGAAAGGCTGAGTGCACATGGCTTTGTTTCCAGAGAAAATTTCTCTGGTCTCTTCCCTCATGCTATTCTTAGTCACTCATCCACGATGGGGAACATATTTGTACATGGTGTCATGTTTTCTCAAAACCCTAGAGTCAGCTCTTAATTACCGGTACGAAAGGATGAGACACAGGTCTGAGCGGAGCGTGAGAAGGCGTGCCTGAGATTGGCAGGCAGGCAGAGGAAGAGGAGGAGCAGGAGGAGGAGGAGGCGGCTGTGGAGGTAAGGACACTAGGAAGGGTTGGAAATGATTGGGACTTAGATCGATGACACAGATCAAGGTGCTGTGAAGAAATCACCTGGGTAGATTTTTTACCCAGTGGGAATATTCCATGTTCCTCTACCTTCACGTGAACTTGTGGAGGGGATCAACTGAGTGAGCATTTGAGGTCTTGACCCCACAGCGCTCTTCAGAATAGTTCTCCTGAGTGGGGCTTCCTGCGGCACTGGATCCTTGCCAGCTGCGCACCCGGTGTTTGGAAAATCTCTACCAATTTTTGAAGTGGGCCACGAATCTCCTTGTTTGATTTGTAATTCCTCAGTTATCGGTGAGGTGGAAACCTTTAGAAACACCCCTGGCTACTCGTCTGGCTTTGTGCAGTGGCCACTAGCAGACACAACATTGGCTGCCAGATCACCCTGAAGTGGGTGGAGGATGAGACGTCTGCAGAGGTAACAAAGGGCCAGCCAGGGTCCCCTCGGACTCCCCGGGCAGCCTCTTACCTGGGCGCCCCTCTCCTCATCCAGCTCCACGGTCATCAGGGCTGAGGTTCCCTTCTCACTCACAGTCGAGTGCCGGCCTTGCCAGAAGAAATAGACACATTTCTCCTTGCCGGCCACGCGGATCGCATGCTCTCCCCTCTGTCTGCTTCCCACTGCAAACAAAGGAGGGCAGAGAGCGAGGAAGCAGTTGAGAAACCAAAGGGACAGCAAACACTTTGCCTCAGGACATGGGGCTGAGAGACTTGCACGACTTGGGGGCAGGGCAGTCCTATCTGGAAGAGAAGCCACCCTCTTCTAATGGACCAGAGTCCCCAACACAGGGAAATGTTCACGGGACCCTCTTGGTACCCAATGGGTGTCATCCCACAGGAAGGTGACAGGTCCCTCTAAGTGTGTGACGGAGAAACAGTGATGCAGAGCTGGACCAAAGGCTTACACAGACGCACACGTGTTTTCCATATTACACCTCTCTTTGGCAGCTGGACTGACTTTAAATGCAAAGGAAAAAATGCAGGCTGTTCTAGTTTCAACAAAAAAAGACGAGGACAGCTTTGAAGTTTCCAAGTTCTGTGAGAAATGGAAGAGCTAAATTGCTGACTTATCGCTTTCATCAAATAACTGGGGACTTCCTGTCTGTCCCCACAGGCTGGCCAGGTGGACATGCTGAGTGTCCCTCCTGTCTGGCAACTTGTGAGCACTCAACAGACACTGGCCGTGGAGAAGGCAGATGAAACCACTGACTCTGAAGACCATCAGAGATCATTTGGCCAACTGGTTCAGTTGCATAGCACTACAGGCTGTTCATTCTAATAACCAAGTGGAAAGGCAAAACAATCTTAGCCAAGATAAATGTTATGAGCAGAGTGGATGGCTGCCATGACAGTTGGCTAGGTAAGGGTTGACAAGACTGTGCTCAGGCAAGGTCCTTCGGAGAAGGTGGGTAAGTGGGGGCTGGTGGAAGATCTTCAATTTTAGGGGGCACAACTTGAAGCTAACAGTGGGACCCTACCTCTTCTTTTGTCTCCTTTTTTTTCATGTCCAGGCCATGAAGTGAGCTTTCATCTATCACCCGCCCTCTGCCATGATGTGCTGCCTTTGCCACAGGCCCAGTGCAACACCATGGACTGGAACCTCCAAAACCAAGAGCCAGAATAAACCTTTTTCTCTTTATAGATTTAGTATCTCAGGTATTTTGTTACAGTAACAGAAAACTGATGAGCCAGGGGTCAATAAGAGTAGACGGTAGTGGGTGTTAACACCCATCTAGATTAAAACTCAATAACAACAGCACTCTTTGGGTCTGCATGACTTCAATCTTTCTGTGCTCCAATCCTATTTAGGAGTCTTGAGTTGTTTGGAGGTTTGAAGGTGTGAGGAAGAAATGTCATTCAAATTCTTGAGACATCAGGGGCCATACTATTTCATTTTCAGTTCCTTTCTTAGCAAAGTACTCTCTTAACAGTTTTCACACATGAATCTCAGAATTTCTTAAAGCATTTTGATAAGCATAGCCACCTAGGAACTTGGCTATACATCATGAGTTGAGGTAGCCTGACCCCAAGTTACTGGGCACTTCCAGCTGGGTCTCCTGACCCTGCAGGGGCACAAGCCATACCCCGAAGCTGCACCCTGCAGAGGGGCCTGGGGCAGGGCAGATGGTGACCCGTATGGGCCACAAGCACCCTCTAGGAGGAGACTGCACTCCCTCTGCAGCTGCTGTTTTTGCTCACCCTGACCAAGATGAGCCCCCCAAGCTCTGAGTTGTCTTGTTTGTGGTGTAGCTCTGATGGGGTATGAGTCATGGAGAGCTGGACAAGCAGTCACCAAGGGCCAGTGCTACTGAGATGGCCACAGTGACTGTAAATGCTGCTGGCTGACTGCTCTGCCCTGGACAGATGCGCTGAGGCTGAATACTCACTACTCTAACTTCATTCTCTGGAGCTGGAGTTTTTCAAAGCTATAACTTTGCTCATAAAGATACGGCTAGAGCTGACTGTGAGATGTACATTGTGTTTATTGGGAAGAAATTTAAAAGGGATCGCCCGGGTCAAGTCATTATTTTCTAGGAGCCTCCAGGTAAGTAGTCAGTGAAAATCTTAGCAATCTTAGCTTGATGCTTTTAAATTACAGTAATTCACTGTGATATAGTTTTAGCCATTCACTTACTACTGCTTTTTTATAACAGCGAACATATCAACTTGTGCTGTCCCTTTGTCTCATGTTATCAAATGTGTATTTCCCTTTCTGCATCTTGGGAAATACAAGCGCCTTTAAAGCTTTTTCCTTTAAGTTCCTAGTTCCACACCTTCACAGCCCTGTAGTCCCTGCCCCCTCTGCACGCTCAGTTCCCTAATGCTGCCTTCATGGCCACTAGCAGGGCAGACGGTCATGTCCGCTGGCTGTGTGCGGCACATCAGGGAGCTGAGGTCCTCTTTGCTGAGTCTCTGGGAATCATGTCACACTGGGTAGGCCCACGTGATCCTGTCTTCTGGTTGAAGACAGGGATTAGGCTGCTGGGAGAGGACGCTCCCCTGAGCACGCGCCAGGCACGGTGCTAAGATCACACACACCAGATTATGATGTGAGCCGGGGAGAAAACCAAGACCAGGTAGGTTATGCGCCTTTATGCACAGCTGGTGATGAAGCCTGGGCCTCGGACTCTGGCCCCACGCTCTTGCACCCACGGTCTCGTCTCCAAGGGGGGTGGTCTCTCTGGGGAAGGGACAGGCACGGTTCTGATTGTGTGAAACAAAGACAGAGATGGGAAATGCCTCTTCATTCCCCACTCCCACCTGGGAGGAGAGGCCCTGAGAGACCTTTATCTCAGTGCTAGTTAGGAGGTCCTGAAGCTTGCTGTGCTAGCTCCACTGTGACTAGGTGCCTGGAACCATTGGTTCCTCCTCATGGCCAGCACCTGTCACCCAAAATCCTCCGCTGGGACTCAGATTGTCTCCCTCCTACAGGACAAACAGCACCGCAGGATCCCAGCACACCCGGCTTTGGAAAGGGGCCAGCTTGGGTTTTAGTGGTCAACACTGCCCCCTACTGGCTGTGCAATTTCAGGTAGTTTACTCAATCTCGTTCTGTTGCACACTTGAGAAACCGGGGTAATGGGCGTGACCAGACCATGAGGCGAAGGCTTAGGCCACCAGCGTCACACCTCATGGCCAGTGGGATGCTCGGAGCTGCAGCCTGGCTCTGCTCACCACGCCACCCCCACCCTGCTGGCGACACCCATCTTGTGGCTACCCATGGCTTGGCCTCCTGGGTCTCTCCATTGCTGGTGGAGCCGATGCAAGGGAAAGTCTCTCCTCATTACCATGGCAGACACTCCCTCTCCTACACTTGCTCTGTTGTCACTTGCTGCTTGGTGACAGGGTTTGAAATTCTTAATGAGTCCCTCACAGTGTGTCTCACGCAGAGAAGTGCTCAGTGAGTGATGTCCACTGTTTAACAGGCTTATCTTTGATAAATCAAGAAAAAAAATCAAAGGGTTCTCAGTTTCCAGGTTTCTGATTTGCAAACACCTCCTGTGCTCCCTGGCTTCCTGAGGCTTCAGAAATGGGGCAGCAAGGAGATCAATAAGCTCTCTTGTGAGGCGAGTCACAAAATCAGAAAGCTGTGACAGAAGTGTTTTCCCCACTGTCAAGGAGCGTTGTGGACGATGACAAGGAAGTGGACCAAATCTCCAAAGTGCACAGGACCCTCTTTCTCTTCAAGGCCTTGATGGTGAAGCAGCCAAGTAAAATATCTCAGAATATCTCTCCTACAGGAACCGCAAAGAGTCCTGACCCACAAAGTGTGGTCAGTGCTCCCGGACTCACAGGAAATAGATTTGTTTCTTTTCTTTCTTTTCTGTGTAGTGCTGAGAAGTGGACCCAGGGCCCTGCATGTGTTAGGCAAGTGCTCTACTACTGAGCTACATCCCTAGACCTCTCGCTTAAAAAACAAAAAACAAAAAACCTTCTTTTGTTTTTTTGGTACTGCGAATCTTGAACTCACAACCTTGTGCTTGCTAGGCAGGAGCTGTGCCACTGAGCTACATCCCCAGACCCTAAAATGCCTTTTTTAAAGAGTATTTACTAAAATGTCACTTCACCATTTTGGTTCCACTTTAAATCATTGACTTTTTGGAGCAGCACATAGGTAAGTGATCCACTGGAGGCAAATTGTCATTTTCCTGGAAAACCCATGGGGACTGGGACAGGGGACTCAGTGAGGGCCTCGGAGAAGCCTAGTGTGAGGTCTGCACCCTGTCAGTGAGCACGGGAGACGCGGTGATGCTGGGCTGGGAGGAGCCCTGCCTCCTTCCTGTCTGTGGGGCTTGCTAGGCGGTCCCCGGCAGTGCACGGCTAGCTGGCCACCCTGCGCATATGCAGCTGTGGTGCAGTGAGTCCTGCCGTCCAGTCCCGCTCTGCGTGCAGAGACAGAAGTGTCACTGACCTGCAGTGCTCACCATGTACTTCCACTTGACCACATAGGCATCGCCCTCGTGGAACTGCCCGATGCTCTGTTTTGGGAGCCGGCTGTAGTCAAACTCCAGGATATGCCAGACGTCCACGGACACACTAGCGATCTCGAACTGCCGCCTGTCATCCCCTTCCACCAGGCCATAGCCACGGCCAATGTTCACCCCGTCCAGGACGGTGCCGGCTATCACCTGGGGCAGCTGCACCATCCGCGTGACATCGTAGGGCTTGATGTCAGCCCTTGGATCTTCCTGCAAGGGGACAGAAATGTGCTCAGTTGCCTCCGATCCTATAGCTATTTTCTGTCATGCTCAATGTTATTTCAACTGCTTGTCCTCTCCCTCCCTCCCTCCCTCTGTGGTGCTGTGGGTGGGACCCAGGTCTCACTCATGCCACCTGCTTGGCAAGCGCTCTGCCTAGGCACATCCCCAACAGCCCTGTTTGCACTGCCATGGGACAGCTGAAAGGGCTGTCGACTACATTTAGCGGGAGGCCTCTGGGAGTGGATTTGAGAATGTAATTGGAAATCCCTTTGCTTTTTTATTGGCGCACCCTGAGAAGGCGCTGACCATCCAGGCACATTTTGTTGGAACCCACCCCAAGCTCCGAGTTTGAAGCCTGCTCACTGGAATACCTTCTGCTGAGTAAGATCCCCACTGTTCTTCTCAGTAGGCCGCTTCAGTTCAGTCCAATCAAGGAATTTCTCTTTGAACAAAATAGTCTCATTGTGCTCTGTAAGTCTCCCAAATATCGCCCAATCAGGCCGCCCTTGTCCTTTTCTGTGGAGTGGAAGTGGACAAGAAAGGAATCCAATTCAATCATTCCATACAGAGACAAGGCATTTAAAACAAACATGGCAGCTGGGTGTGGTGGTGCACACCTGCAATCCCAGCACTCTGGGAGGCTGAGGCAGGAGGATCAAAAGTTCAAGCCCAGCCTTGGGAGTATGGGAATGTAGCTCAGTATGAAGGCCCTGGATTCAATTCCTAGTACTGCCTCCTTCCAAACAACAACAACGACAAAAACAAAAACAAAATGACAATACATAGCTATTGAAAAAAGTCAAAACACTGGATGAGTGGTACACAGAATGAATGAATTTTACCAAGTAAGTGACATTGTATTGTTTTAGCCAGCAGCTTTACAAGGCTTTGAGTCAGTGGAGGTGTGTGATGTGAACCATGCCAGGCCCGAGCTTCTCCTGCATTCCAGCAAGTTCTTATTTTGTGGATCTCTTGGGTTGGCACACACATTTCTCCTACTTGCTTACTACACCTACCATAGTGACCTGCAGGTGTCACCAGGGGCCTTCCAATCAATGGACAGAGAGAAAGGAGCTTGCCTCACATCCTCTGTGCTTTTCTGTCCTATTGCAACAGAGCTCTCCAGGACATCCAGAGTCACCTCTTGCACAATGGACATACTATGTTTTCCTCTTGCATAAAGAGAACTTTCACATGTTTGTTTCAGGCAGGGAAGGCTCAGTAATACAAGAGGTCTAATATCATCCCAGGATTACAGGACTGAACATTGCACTCAAAAATGGATCATTTAGAAAACAGTTGAGCTGAGAAAACCCTTGCTGTGGAGGGCACAGCTCTGACAGTGACAGGCAGGTACTTCTCCAGATCAGCCCTTGCACTGGGTGTCTTGTCCCAGCCACCAAGCCGTGCTTCTCATGGCTCCAATGTGCCCATGCTCCAGTCGCTTCGTATTTGTTCAAGACCACAGTTTCCAATGTCACATCAAAGAAGCTGCCTGTTTCTAAGGGAATGGAGCAGAAAAAGCACACAATGCCAATACTTCTACCCTGTGCCCTTGGGAGAGCAAGGCGCTAACTGTCAGAGACTACGGAAAATTCACTTGCCCTGTGAGGCTGTCGGGAAGACACAGCAGAATGTAAGGGATCTGTTCTGTATCGACACCTTGGCCCGGGGTGGCACCATTACATCTGGTGGCTGCTGACTCCGTCCTGGTCAGGAGCACTGGGTGCATAATCTTGGCTATTCCTGAAAGTCCTTGGGGAGCTTGTATGACACGCTGACACTGAGCAACACTCTGAAGAGCTGCCACACATCTCCAGGGCTGGGTCTGGCACATGCATTTTATTTTTTAAGGTCTTCCAGAGAGTCTGCTGCATAAATGCCAGAGACCAGTGAGTTAGGTCTCACCTGCTCTCAGATCTGTGATCACGTCGCTCCCAAATATGAATTGGCCATCATATAGATTCTGCCCTTCAGTGTTATTTTACTACAGTGAATAAAAAAATCTTAGTTTTCCTTCTAGTCCTTAAAGCCCTGGGTGTTACAGTTCTAATGTTAACTAGGTATTTGCTTAAGAAGGATTTAAAATTTTTCACCACATTGACACAATTTTCACTTCTAATCATTAAGGAAATAAACTGATAATAAATCACCAATTCAGTTTTAAAGCAAGAAACTAGGTAGGGAAGTTGAAATTTGAACACAACTCTATGCTGTTTGGTGGTATAACTATTCTAATTTATTATATGGCACAAGTAGAAATCATATTTGGGGAGAGGGTCTGGCAGTTAAAAAAGCAATAATCCTTCGTAATAATTTTTTCCCCATGATCGTATTTCTTACAGTTTGTACATATTCTACTCATTTGCCAATAGGACTTTTAAAAGTCCAGTCTGCCGTAGAGAATATTGAAACTGTAATCATTATTTCAACGCCATTTCCTCCTCCTTCACTCCACTTCAAGAAGCACATACAGCGTTCTCTGCCAAATAAACCCTGGGACTCCCCACGGTGGAGGTATGAAATTAGGAGACTTGTTGTGTTTGCACCTTCAGATCAACGCAGAATTCCAGATCCTAGCTAGGAAGCTTTTCAGGGTGTGATTTGTTTTCACAGGTGCTGCTTGTCTGCCACAGCTGCACCTGGCATGCTGCAGGGGGAATCTACCATTCGCTTCAAAAGATTACACACGACACCAACAGCTTCCTGAAGACTGCAACATATCTGTGTTGCAGATTTCACCGGTAGAAATTAAAGAAATGCTCATTTTGTGACTATGCATGGCCCATGCTGTGGAATCTTTTATGAAACAGAAATCTTTACACAAAGAGCAGTAAGTAGATGACGGTAGGAAGAACCAAGGGGACCCTGGTCACTGTGCCACACGATGCCAGGCTGTGGAAGTACCTGGGAATGAGTGGGTTACATTCTCCAGGATCCAATGGATTGATGTCACAGTTCTCATAGTCGAAGGTTCCATTCCATAAGTGTTTTGCCAGCTGAAATGCTATTTTTCGTTGGGCTAACGTGACTTCTTTCCCATGCCACACGTAAACTTCACTACCAAAATCAAACACCAGGACCTGGGGAAATGGCACAAAAGGACTTGTTAGCTTCAAGGACCCGCTCCCGTTGGATGGGTCTGCATGGTCAGTAAGACAGATGGATGGTTATACAGAGCCTAAGGGGGCAGTCACTACAAACAGAAAGGTCACAGGATCTAAGCTGCATCATGGCCTTGGGGGGTGACTTCCTCCTGGCTGTCCTAATGCTCAAGTTAGTAACCCCTCCTCTGAACTCGTGACCACTTATCATGGTTTCAATCTAAAGCGTCCCTGTTTGATGCACTGTTTGGGGTCTGGTTGGCAGCTGCTGGGCTTTTGCGAAGCGATCAGATCGCAAGGATGCTAATTTAATCAGTGCACTGATTCACTGTTGGATTCATAATTTTGATAGCAACATTAGGAGGTGATGGAAACTTAGGAGATAAGGCCCAGTTGAAGGGGATGGGTCCTGGAGTGAGTGACCTTGGGGATTTTAACTTGTCCTCAGCCCCCTCCTCTCAGTCTCCAAAGTCATGGAGCCACTTGACCATGGACTAAAACCTCAGAAACCATATCCCAAATAAACCTTTCCTCCATTAAGTTGTTTTTCCTCAGGTATTTTTGTCACAGTTACAGAAAGCTGACTAACACACCACTTAACTTTTAATTTATAAAGAAGTTCCATAAGTATATCTTCTTACCTTCCTTCCTTCTTCCCTCCCTTTCCCCCTTGGGTCTCCCTCTATATTTGTTCATTCATTCATTAGTACAGGGCATTTCATACATGCTGGGTACTGATACACGCCAGTAATCATTTTCCTCCTGTGGACAATTCCAAGAGCCTTAAGGGCAACAATCATATCATACTTGTACTTCTACTAAGGGTTTGCTGAGTGAATATATGAACATAATGCTATCCCTTATTTTCATGCCTGTGGTTTGTTCTACTCTTTCTTCTTGAAATAATTTCTCCCTTTATTTTAGCAATCCAAATTCAACTTAACTTCTAAGCTAGCCTCAAATTCACTTTCTTTTAAAAATTATTCCTCCTTATTTCTTTGTCTGTGATTTTATTCCCATCTTAATGTCCTCCGTATCATAGTAGAGTAGAAAAAAATCACATTACTGAGAAAATCCATATTATACATAGATGCATCTATCATTGCTGAATACTAAGAAGCAAAAAATTTTGCTTACAAAGTTCAAGAGATAGGGCTAAGTAACATATTTTGCCTAAAATATAAATGTCGTCAAAGATCCCTGCCACCTCTGAGTAACATTTTGAGGCCCGTATTAGTATTTCAGATGGAAGCAATGGTTTTAAAGAGCTTTGGGGTCTGACAGGTGGTACTAAAGCTGGCTATCCTTCACTGGACACTTACTGTCTATTTTATTGAACACTCGAAAGCAGAATGCTCTAAATGCATTGTTCTGTTTAGGCACTGTGATGGTTAATCTTGACTGTCAACTTGATAGACTTGAGATGTGCCTGGGAGATTAGAAATCCTGCTTCTGGGTATGTCTGGGTGGGTCAAGGTGGAGTTACCTTGGGGACTATACCTGGTGTCTGGCCCTTTCTCACCGGCTTTTCTTTGCTCACTCAGCTTCCTGGCTGTCAGGAGGTGAGCAGCTTCCCTCTGCCAGGCCCTTCCACTGTGATTTCTGTTTCTGAGCCAGTCAGCCATGGACTGACATCCCTGAAATCGTGAGCCCAACTAAACCCTTCCTCTGTGAAACTGAATATGTCAGGTATGTTGGTTTGGCAACAAGAAAGTTGGCCGGCCAATACAAGCATTGTACCTCTTTTGACTGTAGAAGGGAGCACTTGGGAATTTTGCCCCAGTAGTCGTCGTCGGGGACGAGTTTGTCATCCATCAAACGGTAAATGCAGTTCGTCTCTATGATGGCTGCCTCATACAGCTCATCTTCCTTTGGGTCACCAGCAGCTTTGGGGAAAGAACAATAGGAAAGCATCACATTGTACATCAAAAAGTACAAAGCTGGTTTAGAAGAATGAACCAAGGGAAAAGAAAGGAAGTTCAATTCTTCTCAGTCTCTTAAACACAGTAACTCTTACATTGGTAACTGGTTTGGCCACCCAGGAGCTTCCAGAAGTCTTTGGCTGCATGAGTGTGTGTATTAATTCCTTCTTCGATGGTTTGTATGTAAGTAGCTCTACAACCAAGTTCCCTTTTCGTCTGAATTAAAGTCGCAAGTTCTGAAGCCTAAGAGACAGAGAGAGAGAGAGAGAAAGAGAGAGAGAGAGAGGGAGAGAGAAAGAGAGAATTACCTGGTTAGAAAAGCCCATGGCCGGATAGAGTAGCGTATGTCACAAGCAGAAGTGAAACTGCGTGTCTGGCCCTGTAGGGGCAGGAGGACACTGGTGGTTGAGCATGTTCGATAAAGTCAAGAAAGTGTAATTGAAGAACCAAGGGTCAGCAGTTCTATTTATTTATCTATTTAACGGTACTAGGATTGAACCCAGGGCCTCACATATGTTAGGAAGCGTGCTACCACTGAGTTATATCCTAAGTTCTTCTTAGCTTTTATTTATTTTTTTTAAGTCTTGCTAAACTTCCCAGACTGGCCTAACACCTGTGATCCTGCTGTCTCAGCCTGCCACATAAACTGGGATTACGGGTGTGTGTGACGATGTCCAGCTGATTTTTTTCAGGGCAGTGGTTCTCAATCTTCGCTATGAGGCAGACCATGCGTAAAGCTGTTGCCCCATTCTTTGGGCTTCACCTCATGGGCCTCTCTTCCTAAAGGGGTGCACCTGGGATAAAGAGCTGTGAAGCGGAGTCGGTCCCCTTTATTACATAGGGGTGGGAACAAACCCAGCACGTTAAACTAGAGGCGCAGGCCAGAATCCTTCTAAAATGCCCTCCTTCAGCACCTCATGACGGCTTCTTCGAGTGACACTCAGGGAAAGACTGCCACCTGTCCCTCTTCACTCGAAGGAAGCCTCAGGGATCTGGAAAGCTTTGCAAGGATCTAGAGCTGGTAGAACATCCCACCTGTGTGCAGAGGCGGTGTCGGTAGAAGCATCCTAGCTCCAGATACGCACCTTTGCCTTTTCGATGACATTTGCAAACTCTCCCACCCACAGGAAGCAGTTCTGGGGAGACAGCAGGAGGAAGCAGTCCCCGCTGTTGAGGGATGAGGCACGCGGCTCCACTAGCCTCGTCTGCACGTGTCTTCTCCCTGAAGAGGAGGCCTGAGGTCACCGTTTTCCCGGACAGGAACAGGGCCAGGAGGTACCCAAGGCTGAACATCCCTGCTATGGACTTGGCCACTTCTAAAGATTCTGGGCTGCTGCGTCCGTTCCCGTGATGCAGGGTGGCACGGAAGGGAGGGAGGGCTGCATAGCAGCATCAGCGATCGCTTCCCTCGGCAGAGCTCGCCCAAATGCCGCCACGCTGCCCAGGCCTGCACCATGCTGGAGTCCCTGGATAGCTTGTGCACTGGTGCACTGTGCTTCCCCCTCCCGGGAAACTGCCACGCACGCCCCTTCCACTCCGCCTCCACACTTAGCATCGCTGGCCGTGCTGCGGGGAAAGGCGAGCCTTCTATTGGATCCCATCTCCTTCCTCAAGATTCCCCCCCGTACCTCATGGGGCGTCGAAAGAGCAGTCAGCTCAGAGGGAAGTACTGATCGGTGCCTCATTCATCCCTTCTCATAAACGATTTGTCAGTTTTGAGCTTTCCACAGTACACATGTAGAGTTGTCTCTGTGTTAGGCCACGGGAACTAGTCACTAGTTTCCAGTGTTCAATACACTAAAGAGGGCAGTGCTTTTGCCCAGGGGGCAGGTATTTCTTCCACCCATGTCTCCGAGGTCCACCTACAGAGTGGCCACTAGGAGGCAGAGAAGCCCTCTCCTGCCCACCTGGTGCCCCGCTTATCCTCCAAGTCTCCCCTGCTAAGGCCTGCTTCTTTGGCTTCTGCGTTCCCCTAACTCCTTCCCCAGGAATGCACCCTCTTCCCGGCACCCGTGGACACTTGCTGGTCTCAGCAGAGAGCCAAGGCCCATCCGGACCCCTCAGGGCATCCGGTAGCTGCTTGCAGCACTAGGGATGCAGACCACGCAGCCCGGGGGTCAGGGTGCAGGAGCAGAGGCTGAGGTGATGGAAGGGGGGACACCGGGTTTGCCTCCGGCTCTGTCTGGCTCTCGGCAGCTGCTGTGAGCATGCGAGCAACTTCTCCAAGCCTCGCTGGGCAGGATGCTTCCTGCTTCGCGGGATTCTGGGACGGTTAGGCGTGAGGAGGCGGCATGGCGTTGCATGCGGGGCAGACTCGGGAAGCACGCACTCCCCACCCTCGCTGGCAATAAGGGGAGCACTCAGGGCTCCTGAGACCACACCGAGAGCACTGGTCCGCGCGCAGTTCCCCCATACCCCTGGGAAATACCTTTAACCTGTAACAGCATCAGCTTCTTGTAGGGCACCGCACTGTTGTTGGAATTCTGCTTGGTCAGGTTGATGCTACGTAGGCTGACGTTGCTGAAGTTTTCCTTACTGGCTAAGCCTGCCAGAGTTACTTCTGAGAAGTTGGAGTTGGAGGACACTGGGCAGGTTGAGGAAGGAAAGCCAAGCGGGGCAGGCAAGACATTTAGTGAAATGACAACGTTTACAGTCAGATGATTCCTAATTGATCTGTCATTTAAAGTTAGGCCGAGAGCTCCCCCACCCCCTTATCTCCCATCCCAGCTCCCCACCTCCAACTCCCAGCTAGCTCCTCCCGCTCCAGCCGGGGTTTGGTGGCTCCCCATACTCACTCTTTTCCACTTTCATCCGCTTCGACTCCATGAAGGCCACGTTGAGCCTCTGCTCCGTGTACTCCTGAAGCAGGTCCTCTCTCGCAGCCAGCATCTTCAGCGGGTTTTTAGAAGCCTGCACCCGGCGCTTGGGCCTCACCGCACGCTTGTGCTCTGCTACAGAGGACGTCAACCTGCCAGGAAAGGAAGCCAGGCTCAGTCTGGTCAGCAGCCACAGCAGCCAGGTCTGGTTAGCGAGTGGCTCTGGGACCCAGGGTGATGGGTTCCAACATTTTAGGTCTTGATTTCTTTTTTTTTTTTTTGTAGCACCAGGGATTGAACTCATGACCTCGCGCTTGCCAGGCAGGCACTTAGGCCACTGAGCTAGATCCCTGGCCCTTGTGTTTTTGAGACAGGGTCTCACTATGCCGTTCAGGCTGGCCTTGAGCTCATTTAGTAGCTCAGGCTGGTCTCAAACTCACAACGATCTTCCTGTCTCAGCCTCCCGAGTGCTGGGATGACAGGCGTGAGGCACCACGCCCGGCTAGTTCCTGATTTCATTATAAGTCACCCCAGTGCCTTCACACTGAGCCTGGGTTTAGGTTTTTATTTTCTCACTAAATAGCTCAGTTGCCCAGGCTGGGCTTGAGCTTGTGAATCCTCCTGCCTCAGCTGCACTCATTGTAAAGTTTACAGCTCCTCCCATCACCTCTCCCCTGAGGTGGAGTCATAGGGCCTTGGCAGAGGAAGGGAGCATCGGATCCACTGAGTAGAGTGTCCCCCACGAACCCACAGGCCTCTTTGTGCTCAGTCACTGGTGCTTACAGGGACAGTGCATTCCCCTGCCAGACAGCTCCTAAGATGAGGGGGCTGCATCTGTCCCTCTTGTTCCTACACCCATGTCTCCCTGGGTGCAATTCTCTCCCTGGAATAGCACAGCTGTGGCCCTGGAGAATTCACAAACCATCACCCAAGCCTCCTCGCCAGACTACAGGTCCTGTTGACAAAACAGTTTCCCCTTTCCCTCACATCCCTCCGTGGGGGGTTCCACTCATCCTCTGGGCCCTGCCTCCGAGAAAAAGAACCACAACTTTGAATAATATACCGAAATAAAACAGCCCTGCCAAGCCATCTGCAACCCTGGAACCTCCCCATGTCTGTGGGCGGAAGAGAAGCACGGGGAGGCGGCAGGCACAGCCACACGACCTCTTGGGGGACTGCTGTCACCACACTCAGCTTTCGAGTGTGGCGTGCACATCTGCGTGTGTGCACTAGTGAAATACACACACACGCACACAAGGAGTAACTAAGCTGTATGGTGAAGGCTTAATGAAATTTATTACAGGAAAGGACACGCTGCCATTAACCACCCTTAAAATCCTCCCCCTCACTTTGAACACACTTCCCCCTTTGTTCTTGTCACTTAGGGAGTACTCGTTCATGAGCGTCTTTAGGAGGTGTGATCAAAAATACAGTGAATGCTACCACTGAGTGCGATCGGAGAGAGAGCGGGCTTGTAAAAATATCACGGTGTGTCCTTATTGACCTTATTTAAGGGCTCTGGTACTGTGAGACTTTTGGCTCCTCTCTAAAGTCAAAATGACCATGAAAGCTGAACATTTTGAATTGAAGGTAGCCACAGCAGTGTGACTAAAAACGCTGATGGAAGAGGACTTCCAGAACTGCTTGAGCAAGTGCAAGAATGACCTACACAGGGAGAGTGTCATAGCTTGTAGCTAGATGTCCCCAAAGCCTCATGAGGTGGGGCTTTTCTGAGGTGGCTGGATCTAGGGTGTGTGACGCTGCGATTGACTCAAGACTTAATGCTGGGATTACGGTGTGAGTGCTACCTGTCCGAAGGGTAGGTAGCCTGGGTAAGAGCTAAGGGACAGAAAGAGGGTGGTCACTTGTTGCTGGCTGCTGCTGCTGCTGCTGCTGTTTGTCTTTTGCTGCCTCCTGCCCACTCTGGCCTGCCCCTCTGCCAAGCCACCCTGCCTTGGAGCCAGCCGATTACGGACCAAAACCTCCACAAACTGTGAGCTAAATAAACCTTTCCTTCTTGAACTTTGGGTGTCAGGCAGTTTGTCTCAGCAATGAGAAAAAAGTGACTAAGATGGGGGAATATTTTAAGGGGCATTCATGGCCATGTGTCTTTTACTGAAATAAATTATTTTTAATTTAAACGTTCAGTTTATGTTTTGATCACGCCTTGTATATGTTTAAATTATACAACAATAGGAACAGTAACATGTAGGTAGGAAGAAGATTGAGAAATGGTTAAATCACGTACACAAGCACCCCAAATATTATATTAAGGTTGAATGGCAAATCGTTCATTTTTTAAAGGTAAGAAATGGAAACATACTGATTGAAACAAATCAAACAAACAGAAATATGCAAAAAATGTATCAGGAGCAATTTGCAGAAAAATTCTGGAAGAGGTGGTGCTCCTAATAATTCTGTCTGAAGGAAGGGATGTGTGCTGGTTGCTATGGGCATAGTCTGCCTAGCACGTGGACCCTGCTTCTGGTGATAGTGTCTGAGTGTCCCTCTGAAGAGAGTGCCTCGCTCTACCCCTCCATGGCTCTGGGGAGGGTCCAGACCTTAGCTCTGGCCAGTTTCCTCTTCCACCCCTAGGCTGGGGTAGGTGTCTGCAGGAGGGACTTAGAACTCAAATGAGCAATGAAGAATACACTTGGAATTTCTGCTGGAGCTACTGGGAAGAGAGGCTGCGGGTGCCAGTTGACCAAGTAGGTGGCCTGTAAAACCAGAGTGGGGGCAGCCACTTGCCACCTCATGGGTTACCCCCTTCTCCCACCAAGCATGAAGGTAGCCCATGCTAAAACGGCTGCGGAGAGACCACATTCTGATGAACCCCTGGTTCACACCTGCACTTTTCAGCCCGTGAACCCGTAAATACTTCCACATCTTTCTCTTGCTGAAGCCAGTTTGACTTGGGTATTTTTCTGGCACTTGGCAACCGGCAGAATCCTAGTATCATAACGCCATTGCTCAGGTGGCTTTGGGACATTCTCATGTAAAGACAACTCTCTGGCCATCACTGGAGAAACCTGCAGATCTATTGATTTTATACATTACTGTAAGCTAAGTCACACTCTTTCTTGATTTCCTAGTTACTTGTATTAATTTGAGCTTATATCACCCAAATGGTTTTCGGTTACAAGAAGTCAACATGTCAACTGGAACAGGTGTAGGAATCTCTGCTAAGTGGTGTTAATCTAAAAAACTGCATAGCAATATTTGAGTTATGTGAAAAATTCCACGACATTATTTTTATGAAACAGGGCAATCATCTGTGGCACACACGGTTTGCCTGCACACACATCTGGTCTGGAGTAGGTAGGTTTTATGGGCCCCGTGACACCATGCAGCTGGCTCTAAAGTAAAAATGCAGCGGTAAGGGTTCTGCTACAGAGAAAGTAACACAGCAACAGAAGTTCGCTGTCACAGGACTAGGTGCGGGTAGTGAAGGAAGCCTGTTTCAGTGGAGGAAAGACGGAGACTGAAATAACTCACTTGGGAGCAAAAGGATCAAAAATAACATCAAAGTCCTCGTCCAGCTCCACAGGACTTCTTGGTACATTATAATCCATGCTGCGGTAAAATTTGGCAAAGGTCTCATCATCATCCAACTTCATCACCTCCTTAACGGATTTCCCAGTGACAGTGAGAACTGTTTCGCCAACTATCAATAAACAAGCAAATAAACAACGTAAGAGTTCTATAAAAAACAGTCCCCACGATTATACCTTGCAACATACTAAAAATTACTTCTCCTCAAAGTTCCAGGAGTGGAGAAAACACAACAGTGGTGTGCAGGTTCGTGTGGCTGCTTGCTGGCCCTTACTCGACTTTTGTCAACAACCGCGCCCAGCACAGTGGTAGGAGGGAGCGAGGCTGACCTCAAGCCCACAGTTCCACTGAGCCTTTGGGACCTTCTTCTGCTGCAGGAGAGCTAACTTCTGTCTCATTCTATATTGGGGCTCAGCAAAGTTTTGCTGCAGAAGACCAAGCAATAACTATTTTAGGCTTTGCATAGGGAGCCGTACGGCCAGTGCTGCAGCTAAAGTTTTGCTGCAGAAGACCAAGCAATAACTATTTTAGGCTTTGCATAGGGAGCCGTACGGCCAGTGCTGCAGCTACTTGGTTCTGTTGTTCTAGTGCAAAAGTGAGGAGTGACAGCGGGCACAGCTGTGTTCCAATAAAACTTTATTTACAAAAACAGAAGCACTGGATTTAGCTGTGGCCACTGCTGGCTAACCATGGCCTGGATCACTGTTACATGTATGTGATAAACTCCTCATTCTTAGTATTCCTTTCCTACCAGTTCAGTTACTGTAGTACATTTTTATACTGCTGATTTACAATGGCTGTTTTCTATTATTTTCAACCTTTAAGGCGTCAGTGTCAATAACAGGAATTCCCAGTGTCTGGTATTTGGTAAGTTTCACATTCTGAACATTTTTAACCAAGACATGAAAAGCTGTTTCAATATAATATGCTCTTGTGGACTCTATTGACTTTTGGAATGAAACATTTATCTCAATATTTATTTACTAAAATTTTCTCTTAGAAATAATGTGTGATTTCAAGAAAAAATATCAGCTTTTACCTTATTAGAAATTGATACACACCATTGGAAGATTATGCACAATTGTGTTGATATTTGCATATTTATAATTGTTTTTAGAGCTAAAAGCACAATCACTGATTCATAATTCTAATCTGAAGACTCTCCGAGGGTTTAGATCGAGGAACAAATGTGTTATTGGGAGACTGGAAATCAGAGCTTGATACATTTCATCAGGCTTGACCCAAACTTCATTTTTGAAAGATAACAACAATGCTTATAATATTAATTAGTAAATCTATAATAGAAGGAAGACAATTTAGCTGAGGAGAAAAAGCAATCAATTTAGGATTTGGGGATTCTAAGAGAAGAGCGGGACTATTTAGGTTTCCTTAGCTAGTTGTTGAAGACACAAATCCTGCTGTGCCATAAGCATAGAAGCTGAAGTTTCCTTCTGGCGTCAGGTATGTACCTTTGTTATTCAGCCTTCTTAGAAAGGTCTCTAGCTTGTCCAGCTTCAGATCTGATTCCAACTGCATATCCGGTCTTGCTTCAATATCTAAGCAAGTAGAAACCATCAGTCAGAGAGTGTCCCTGAAGACTCATCCAATTACAAACTGAGGGCTCAATGGACACCTTGGTGACTCACCTTCCAGGGGTTTGGAAACTGGCGTGGTGCCCCTTGGTTTGCTGCCAAGAGGGGACGCTACTGGAGTTATGGCTGTGGGAGACGCCAAACCTGCAGAATGGATGATGGAGCAAAGACAGTATCTTAAAATTACTTCTGGACATTCCCAGGACCCAGGTCATCCCCATGAGTCCCAGCGTAGACTATGATTTGTACAAACTTCTGTCTGTACCTGTGCGTGCATCTACATGTGTGGGTGTTTGGCAGGTACCACAACTGTGGGGGGCAACTGCCACTGTACACAGGATTTTATTGTTCCTAATGACTAAGTGGCTGGCAAGCTGATATTCCAAAAACGAACAATAAAGAATGGGGAACCATATCAGTGCTGTGTAAGTGGAATAAAAGAGTGTGCAAGATGATCAGAGTACACCCAAAGGGAGTTACCAGTTCTGGAGGGTGGGAGGGGTCACTGACGAGACTGCACATTTATAACATCTCTCACAGGGGAAAGTAAGAATGAACTGGGTCACACTGTCCACCAAATGGTTCATAGCCCTGGAGGTAAGGACCAGCTGGCCTTGTGACATTACACAAGACAATGACCCAAGGAGTGTTGACCTTTCAGAAACACGCGAGAGGGTGTGTTGAAGTGAGTTATGATTCTTGGAGGGTCACACTCCCCTTCAGTGTGGCTGCACACTGGTATGTTTTCCCAGATAGATACTGGGAAGCAGGATGGGGAATCTTTAGAAGGGGCAAGGGTAAGAGACATATGAAAGGGAAAGAATGGAATTTCAGAACAGAGACGGGATCTTGTTGGAACAAGAAAACTTAATAAAGATAAAGATAAGTATTTTTTCCTAACCTAGGGGGAAGACATTGGAAAGCAAGTAATTAATGTTTATGAAGAAAATGATGTTCATTGTCTCCTTTGTAATCAATGTGAAGTCCTTAGATGGCAGTGGTCCTTTAAGTATTCCCTGAAGAACACCCAGAGATTTATTTCAATTACCACATCTTCAAAGGTTTTCAGTGAGAGAGCAAGCTTGCTCGAAAGATTATATAATACAAGATACAGTTTTTTTTTTTTTTTTTTTTTTGTCAGGATAAAAGTACAAGAGGACTTGGGATGTAGCTCCATGTTACAGTGCTTGGTTAGTAAATAGGAGGTACTGGGCTTGATCCCCAGTATGCAAAAAAAAAAAATACAAAAGAAAAATAATTCCCCTGCAAGTCATACCACAGGTGTTAAGTAAATATCCCTGGTTTACTCAAGAAAGCAAACACATTGACTTGAGCTGTAAGAACTATTTGTCATCCAAAATCATACGAGGTTAAGTCTGTTTCCTTTGATATCAATACAAACCGGGCACAGGGGACACTTAGGAGCTCACTCAAAAATAAGTTACAATTTTTAAGTTGGGAAAGGACAAAAGAAACCAATGCAAAAAAAAAAAATCAGGATACTAGCGAGAGCAGAAATCAGTTCAAGTTCTCAGCTCCAGCTGTATTTATCCATCTGTAGCCTCTGGTCTGCTTCACTAACGGAGGGACAGGGTGTATGCTGGAGTAAGTTAAACACAATTATATGGTTTTGTGATTTGATGAGGAAAAAGGTCAAAAACGGCCTCATTCTGAGAGAGTAAATTTCTTCTGCTGTCCTCCAACAATTCTAAGATTAAGGAAGAACAGATTTGTTAGAAAGGATTCTTCCACTAAGCTTCCAGTTAACTATAATTCAGAATTTTCCCCTCCCTCTCGTCCTTTCTTCTGTAAAAAATTATCATGTGCCTATAATAAGTTAGGTTCTATTCATCAGTTAGGGTCCCTAAAAGTTTTGAGTAGAAGGAAAGCTAAACCTCTGTGGTTGATGACAACATGTTAAGACTAAGTAAGTGTGAACACTTTGGCCATGAACTTAGGAAACTTGCTTTCAAATAATAGCTTGGGAAATGAAGTTCCATGCATATAGTGACAAAGGCACGCCCATATTTATCCATGTTTATAGGACACAAAATAAAATCCCAAACTGTCCCATGGAGAACAAAGCTCTCTGGTGACTTTAGTACCCATGTGACATGTCAGTGTCATGAAGTCTCTGGACACAGCTGCTCTTCGGAGCAGCTCTAGGGACTCTGCTACTCAGCAATGAGCTGCTGTGGGAAAGCCCCCCTGTGCCATGGCAGAGTCCTTCAGACAGCTATTAAAACAAATCTGGAAACTGAGCTTTGTTGGCCAGAGCAGTCTGCTTTGGTAGAAAAAGACCTCGGAATTAACTTACGAGGGAGAGGAGATAAACCCCTTTATTGCTATTGGCTTTCTTGGATAACCAGATGCCTAGTCATAAGAAAATGGAAAGGATTTGAAAATAAGTATGGGAAAGGACTGAGATTTATTAACAGATCTGCAATTGCTTTTGAAACTTAAATTGCACTCAATCTCCCAGTGGATAAGTTTTGGAAAAGTGACAAATTGAAGGTTGGGATGTGACTCAGTGGTAGAGTGCCTGCCTCGCATGTGTGAGGCTCTGGTTGGATCTGCAGCCCCATTTAAAAAAAAAAAAAAAAACTAGCAAGTGGAATCATGCTTCTTCCACTGAAATGACACGAACTGACTCTGCAGTCAAGGCATTTGGTAGGGATATTCCACAAAGTATATCATGAAAATATTCACGTGACACTACTGGGACGGGGGGAGGGGAAGTAAAGGATCAAGAGGCCACGTGTATAAGCACCAACATCCTACTGTGGATATGGTGATTGTGCACTGGAAACACACACTTGTAAGAAAAGTTTTTAAAAGATTTCAGAAGACCGTACCTCATTTCCCAGAATGGTCACACTTGTGTATGCGTGCACACACACGCGCACGCACGCACACACGTGTACATGTGGTGTGCACACACATACCCCGGCTCTCACCTTTCTTCACCATTCTGCCAGCCACAGTGAACTGGGTGGAGTCATTGGCAGCACCCCTGCCCTTCGTCTTCCAGGCCTCTTCCCTCACGGTAATGAGATGCTTCCGCTCCTCAATCGTCATCTGGCTCTCTCGACTTTCTGTGACTCGCTGTTTGTAAAATGTGTAAAAGAGAAAATCAGAGAGAGAGAGAGAGAGAGAGACAAAAGCAATAGAGGTGTGAATTTTTGCCTGTAGCATTTCCTGAGTGAAAAAGCAGGCACAAAATTAATGAATAAGTAAACGTTGCTCTGTTTCACTCATCTAGGTAAACTCGGGTTAATGAGGAGACTTTACGAAGAGCATGGTCAATCTAGATGCCTTTCTCTGTGTAAGCTCAGGAAGAGCAGGCAGCAACACCGGGGGAAAGCTGATCAGGAGGAGTGTGTCTTACAGGCGCCAGGCTGCAGAGGCATTTCCCCGCCTGCAGGGATGTCAGCGGGTGGTCAGGCACCCAGGGCACCCATGGAAGTGACCAACTCTGAGGAGGCACTGGGCTGTGGACGCCAACCAGCTACAGAGCTTTTCTACTTAAAAATGCTCCCCAAAGTTCCTAAGTGGGCGTGGAGAAAGCTCCCTGTCAGCTTCTAAGCTACAGGTGATGCTTGCTGGATCCATGGTTGGGGACGAGTGGAGTGGGCTGGAGGGGCTGCTGAGGAGGAACAGACAGGGGATGAGTATGAGGTAGGAGGCAGAGGTCCAGGCTCAGAGCCCGCAGGACAAGCTGGGAGGAAGGAGGGAGGGGAGAAGAAGGGTGTGGGTGAAGGGAGCAGGCGATTCGGGGGAGAAGTCCCCCGATGGTGTCAGGATAGGGTACAGGACACAGCGGGGAACAGGACAGGTGAGAAGGGGGAAGTGGGGAGCGCTGTGCAGCCAATGGCTCAGAAGAGGAGGAGGAGAGAAAGGGTGTCCTCCCAAGAACCCAGACACTGTCCTGGTCTGCCACCTGCAGTCACTTCTAGGACAGGAAGCTGGAGATGGCCTCCTGGGCTTGTCCCATCCCTGTCACCTAGTGTCTTCTGAGGGATGCTTTTTGTGCTATAGGATTCAATGCCAAACTAACTGGGCTCTCCTTAATGTCTTCTGCCAGTCTCCCCAGCAAAGTAGAACACAGTGACCCTATAGCTTTCTCCTGACAGCAGAGGACCAGGAGTGCACCCACGACTTTCCATCCCACTGTCGCAAATGATCTGCTGTCCCTTAAAGGGCCAATGGGAATAATGTCTGGTCTCATCAGGACAGGAAGAGAGAAGAGACTGGCACAGTTCGTTTCCTTACTGCCCTAGGATGATGGAGTGTAACAGAAGAAAGGGGTCCTGGTCTCCTTTCCAGTAGCATCAAACCAGGTCGGCACTCGCATAAGTTGGTTTCAGACATGAATATGGGGGTCCCATCACCTAATTTATGAATCTTCCTTTTACAGTATTCTTTCACAGGCCATCATAGCCAGAAGTGTTTTTGAGATTACCTTGTTAATTTAAGGTAATTTCTTTATTTCCTGAAGAAATAAGACAATGTAACACACGATCCTGCCTTAGTTCCTAAGCATTGTGGGGTTTAAAAGGACCTTGTTGGGGGTAAACAGATGTGATATGAACATGGATGTGGAATAAACATTACATCAATGTTAAGTTCCTCGCATTGATCACTGTATTATTGCACCATGGTTATGAGGTGAAATATTTGAAAACACGCACTGAGGTATGGAAAGGAACATGTCTCAAACTAGTTGTACATGGTTGAGGGTGTAGAGAAGGTTAAATACACACACACACACACACACACACACACACACACATCCACATTTATGAGGTGGGGGAGGGGAAGCTGGGGAGTGGTAAAGGGAAGAAGGGGTGAGATTAGACCGAGAATAGGAATGGGAGGAGGAAATAAATGTTGACAGTTGGTGAATCTGGAAAGGCTATAAGAGAGTGCCCTGCCTATTATGGAAACGTTTCTGAAAGTTTTAAATTTTACCTATATTTAAAGCTATGCAAAAAAAAAAAACCCAAAAGCTTTTCCTTCCCTTTCCAGCTCATGATTGACAAGAAGACGCTAACCCTAAAGAACACTGTGAACCATACATCTATACTAAGTAAACTGTAGGGCTGACTTGCCAGGAAGACCTCATAAAATTCAAGCAAGACTAAGTTTTCTTTGAAAATATGGTTTCAGGAGTGAAGCTGAATCAAATCAATATAATACTTGGCTTAAAATATTTCAAAGAAATATACAAAGTGCCAAAAAAATTGACTCCTCCCAAGGTTCAAACATCACGAGTTCTGCGGTGAACTCTGAAGCATCTCCAGAGTCCAGGGAGGGGCACTCAGGTGTGGTTGATGACTCAGAAACAAGACAACCCCAAAGCAACAACCCACTCCCCACAGGCCTTGCACACCCCTGGACTCCTGCATGGACATGGTGGACATGAGCCAGGGATAACATGACCACTGTAGAATTTCAAGTTTCCGTTCTTTTGAAAGATCTGGGTCAGGAAGAAATATTTTTCACTCCCCTCTTAAAGATAATATTAAACATAGATGTTTTCATTTCCTCAGAAGTTTCTACTTAACTTGGCAACTTAGTGGGTAATTCCTTCCATCTGACTTTCCATGGCTCTATAACAGGGTAAGGAATATAGGGTCTGAATATTCATGGAAGAATCTAATAAAATTTATCATAAGTGACTATTAAATTTTAGAGCTCAAAATGTGAGAATAAGCTGGATCTCTTTGTCCATTTGCCTTTTTTTATTTTAAAACCTCACTACTGTCTTGTTTTTCTAAATTTTTCTTTCTTTGTATACAGAGGAAAATATAATACACATAGTAGCATGTACTGTGCTATGTCATTTTCCAGGGTTAGCTAATAGATATTTAGGATTGCCTGAGATACTAACAGACAGTTGTGGCAGACTATCTCATCTATAATTCATCCTGTCAAATACAGGTCTCAATAACTGTGTTGGGAAAAGATGAAGAGAAAGTGTAGGGTGTGAGTGTGAGTGTGCGTGTGTGTGCACAAGCATGCATGCACACATAGAAGGTAGAGAAACAGTTGGGAAGGAAGAAAGAGACAGCTACTAAGTAGGACACAGATCGAGACTGTCCAAAGGATCAACTAGTAATAATGCTTTCTAGTCACCACATAATTGCTGATGGGTTTGCTTCTCTCTCTACAGCTACTTAGAAATCATGGTAAATCTCATTTCATATTTTGTACACAGGAGCATGATACAATGACAGAGTGGAACTAACCTATATTGTTAGGATTAGGGCAGGCTTAAGGGTAAAACTCTCCCACAATTGGAAAACTTCAGAAAAAGACAATGTGATTTGACTTTTAAGTTTTTTTTATCTTATATCCATTTAAACTAGCTAGAGAAGAATGGTCCCAGAAATAACAGAAATAAGGCAGAGTGACAAAATTCTGGGGCCTATTAAAGAAATTTAGCTTTGTCTCTTTCTTAAGAGAGATTCCAGTCCATCATCACTACACAAAGCCTCAGACAAAAGATGGTGCAAAGTCACAGACCTAGCTCAGACCTCAGTGTACCCACTGATCCAGCTATCTACCAACTCTTAAAAGGATGACAAGAAAGCAAAATCTTATCTGGTGCAGCCTTGATGCCTAAGAGGAAAGACAGAATGAATACTGACGTCTTACATAGAGATCTTCCTGATGAAACTTATGCAGTGTTTAATACTCTATTTTGTTCTCTTACTTAATGTTAAGGCACCAGGGTGGCAGGAGAAAAGAAAAGGAGTAATCTAATCTTTGAGGACAGTAGTGATCTATCACCACTTAAATGGTATAAAAAACCTATTTATCTGGAAAGTTTGCTAAGAGGTAAATATATAGAATTAAAATATTAATTTTTTAAGCAACAAAACATAAATTGCTTTTGGTAAATGTTATTTTCCCTTAAACTTAAAAATGTATGGAGAGATAGTCCATGTTCATGGATAGGAAAACTGTTTTGTCAAGATGCTGGTTCTTCCCAACTTGAAAAATTCAAAGCAATTCCTACCAAAATTGTAGCACTATGTGTTTTCAATATTGACAAACTGATAAAGTTTATATGGAGAGGAAAAAAGACTCAAAGTAGCCAATGGAAAATTGAAGGAGATGAACAACGTTGGATAACTTACACTACTGACCTTTAAGGATTATTATAAAGCTATAAGAATGAAAACTGTAATATGTGGTGAAAGAACAGACAACTAAATCAACGGAACAGGATTTAAAAAAAACAATGGAAAGGAGAAAGGGAAATTCAACAGAGAAAAGATAATTCTGCAACATTTGGACACTCAGCCTCCCTGCCAAATCAGCAGAATGATCTTACATTAACGCAAAATGGATCGCAGACCTGAATGTAAAATGCGAAGCTAAAGCTATAAACTTCCTAGAAACTATTATAAATAAGTATGAGTCTGTGTGACCTTGGGTTTACTGATCACCTTTTAGATAAAATACCAAAGGCATAGTTCATGAAAAAAAATTGATAAGATAGACTTCCAAGAAATTAGTAATTTTTCACTTGTGGAAGATACTGTCAAAAGAGTATGACAAACCACAGAATGGGAGAAAATATTTTTTAAAGCATACCTGATTAAAGGATTATTACCCAAAAATATACAAAGGAGACTTAAAATTCAGCAATAAGAAAACAATCAGATAAGTAGGTAAAGGATCTGAACAGATAGTTCACAAATTAATACAGACGAGCTAAGTGTAAGCAAATATACTCACCATCATATCATCAAGAATTTACAAATTAACATAATGAGACACAGATATGCACTTATTAGAATGATGAAAATCCTAAACACTGACAACACCAAATCCTGGCAAAGACATGGAAAAAGAATATTCGTTGCTGGTGAGAATGCAAAATAGTATAGCCACTCTGGAAGAGGGCATAAGAGTTTTCTTAAAATAGTAAGCATACTTTTATCATATGATCCAGTGACCATGCTCCTTAATATCCTAATGAGTTGAAAACTTACATCTGAATAAAAACCACCTTTCTCCACAATTGTCAAAACATGGAAGCAACCAAGACATTCTTTAGTGGTTGAACAGCTAAATAAATGGTGGTAAACCCAAACAACTGAGGAACATCCAGAACTAAAAAACATGAACTGTCAAGCCATGTAAAGGCAGAGGGATCTGAAATACACACTATGAAGTGAAAAAAGGCAGACTGCAAAAGTTACCTACTGTCATTCCAACTCTGTGACATCCTGGAAGAGGCAAAACCATGGAGACAGTAAAAAGACAGTGGCTGACAAAAATTAAAGATCTGCGAGTGATGAAGAGGTAAAGCATAGGGGTTTTAAGGCAGTGGAGCTATCCTGTATGATACTACAAAGGCAGACACAAGACATTATATATTTATCAAAACCAAGAGAATGCACACAAAGAATAAACCCTAATGTAAACTATGGACTTTAGGTGATGTGTCAACATAGGTTTATCGATTGTAACAAGTACGTTACTGTCGTGTGAGACACTGATAGCAGGGCAGGCTGGGTGTAGGAAGGCCAGGGCCAGAAAGCCTGCTCAACCCTGTGATCCTGAACCCCAAACTGCAATAAAACTAGTTCTCTATTTGTCTTTGTCTCTGTCTCTCTTTTTATGTATATGTGATAGATAGAACTTTCTAAGTACTCTATATGTAAATACACATATACCTAAAGACTTCAATAATAGAGCTTTCCTTTTCAAATCTAGTACTGATTTACTTACTAGTGATGAAAGCACCAGTTTGCTCCAGATTTCAGCCTCTTCATGGGTGAACACTGGCTGGACAGCTGCGGTCTGTGCTGTCACAATGAGCATTTCTAACTTCGCGAAAGGAACCAGTGAGCGCAAGGGCAAAACAGCTACCTCAGGGAGAAGTGGAGAGTTCCTGCCTGTGACAAGGCAAGATGAAGACAGGAGGACCCTCTGGACGCCTATCCTGTGACCCTCACACATGAGACCCTGAGCATCTTGCTCCACCACTGCTGGTCCTGAAGGAACAGTGCCATCATGATGCTGCTAGTGAACTGCAGCCTGAGAGGTAGAAAGTCTCTGTTCTGATATGGAGACGAGCCTCAGGGAAGGGGCTGGGGCCAGACCCACAGGTGGATGTTTGCTGTGGTTAGGATCTGAAATGTCTCCAAAAGGCCCGTGTGTGCACAACTTGGTCACCAACTTGTTAGGGGGTGGTCCTAGAACTTTTAGGAGGTGGGGCCTAGTGGAAGAAAGTTAGGTCATTGGGGGTGTAGCCTTGAAGGGGACATGGGGATCCTGCCCCTTCCTCTGTCTCTCTTTGCTTCCTACCCAACATGAGATGAGCAGGTTTGCTTTGCCACACACTCCCACCATGATGTTCTGCCTCAGCATGGCCCAAACTGACCATACAATGATGGAGCCAACTGACCATACACTGCACCTCTGAACAGTGAGCCAAACTAATGAACTGGCTACCCCCTTATGAACTGATTTTCTCAGGTACTTGTGCATGGTGATGGAAAGGTGACTAACATGGTGACGAGGACCATGGGAGTGATGGAATGTGGATGTGGCTACTTTTCATAGCTATCGTGACACCAGGGATATTCCAAGGGGAATGGGAAACATTTTTAGCTTTAAAAATGATCATCTAGCCAGGTGCGGTGGCTCACGCTTATAATCCCAGCACTCGGGAGGCTGAGACAGGCGGATTGTTGTGAGTTCGAGACCAGCCTGGGCTACAAAGTGAGCTCAAGGCCAGCCTGAATGGCATAGTGAGACCCTGTCTCAAAAACAGGGCTGGGGATCTAGCTCAGCGGTCTAAGTGCCTGCCTGGCAAGCACAAGGTCGTGAGTTCAATCCCTGGTGCCGCAAAAAAAAAAAAAAAAAAAGATCATCTATCCCTCAGCCCACTCCAGGTTCAGGGTGTAATTCAGATGAGGTAGAGAGGGTAGATGGGAAGGGGCAGGGGTCTGTGGCTTCTCATCAAACAGGACCACTGAGTCCTGATCATACCAGATGGCCACTTCCTTGCCCTATCTTCCTCCCTGTCCCTTCCACAAGCAAACTCTTCTACCATATCCACATACTCTATGAAGCTAAGCAAGACAACACTTGTACTGAGCTGGGATGATGAACACCCTGGTGCACTTGGTGGGCTCGTGACAGGATTTAAAGTTTGGAGACACAAAGGGGAAACTTTTCCTTGAACCAGTTCCATGGCTGTGAGGTGAATTCATACCACTGGGTCTCCCTAAAAACCCAAGCCAGGGATGTTATGGGTGTTGACTGACCCCAAACATACGAACTGATTAAATACCTACACACTATCCCAGACTCACAAACACAGACACACCATCACACACATAATATACTACTGCAGACACAATCTCACACACACACACACAGTGCCGAGTTACTTTCCCAAATGAAACCCAAAACTCCTTCCCTATTGCTTGGAAATTGCAATGAGGTTTAACACGTATAGGCTTTTCCTCACCTGATTAATAGATACAAAAGACAGGTATTTATGGGCAGCAGGTATAGCAGGAGAATAAGTAGAAGCATATACAGGTTCCTAGAGAGCAAAGCAAGAGGATTAGAGGTAAAAAGAGAAGATTTATTCAAGCAGGGCAGGGCAGGGCAGGTGGGGTTGGTGGGGGAAGAGACAAAAACAATGACTTTTCTAACAGAAAGTTAAAGTACTCATTGCAATTTCAGTTTTCAGGAGGGCCTGGCTGTGATGCTACTACCATTAAAATCAACCTGCGCAGGCACAGTACACGCACCTGGGGCAGTCTTGTGCAGTAACTGAACAAGTTAATGAGATTACTGCAACTTGTTTAAGTTAGTTAGAGAGAGGGGAAACAGGACTGTCGCTGACAGTTTTAACATTTACTTAAAACCTCACCTTTTTTCAAGTATTTTCATTACACGATGAAAACATATTAAGGTCAGAGGATTAGCTCTGCAGGCGGGACAGAGACTCTGCCCTGCTTAGGGTATGAAAACCAGACAGGAGGGCATGGAGGGAACCTCTGTGAAAAGAGTCTGACCTGGCGCGGTGGGAGGGAGGGTTAGCTGTCAGGCAGGTCCTTTTGGGGACAATCATCTTTGTTTGTCACCTTTAAATATCCTTCAATGTTTTATTTTTCTTCTAGAAAAAACCTTTCAGAGAAACTTACAAGAAACTAGTCAAAATCTCTGAGTCAGTCTGACTCATTCTTTTTAGGTGACTTACATTTTGCTCATTTTAATTAGTCAATTCTCTGCCGGGGGTTGTGGGGGTGTCCTGTCTCCCATTTTTTAAAAATGTTAGATGTGTGACCTTGAACTCAGCATGCCCAGCAGTGTGCCTGCCTCTATGCAGGATGAGGAGTCCTTCCTATAAGAACACGAACGAGTTTCCAGGACACGGCCTCTTGCTTTTGTTGTGGGAGGCACTGCTTTGAGAATTCTCTCCAGTAGCCGCCTTGCTGCAAGTTATAAACCTTCCTTCACCCTTTTCTCTCCTGGGCTCTCTTACTGGCTCTGCACTCACCGGGGGGTGCCCACTGCACTCAGTTACAGAAGGACACCTGTGCTCGAGTCAGGCTTACCCAAAGCAGATTAGACATGGCATTATCATCTGCAAATCCTCCTTCTTCCTACAGGTTAAAACAAATGGAGACGTTGCAGAGCGTTGCAAGAGAAGAGTCTGGGGAGGGTACCCCGTCATTTCCGAGTGCTTGTGCCTGGTTCAGCCAGAAGCATGCAGGTGTTCACAACCCAGTGCTCACAGTCCCATGGCAGGAACCCCAAGGAAACTCATTCCCTGAGACAGGATGACGACCTTTCCTTTGGAGGTCATCGCACCAGCATTGAGCTTCTGCCACCCTACTGTGCTCTTGGAGCTCCCTTCCCCTCAATTTTGATGTGGAATTTCAATGACAGAAGGGAATATAAATGCGACAGATTTGCCTTCCTTGAATTTTCAGGAACTTGTTGGGAAATGGCATAGCTCTTAGCTGTCCTCACTGACTGGGTCAGGACTGAAGCACGGTAGGTTAGCCAGTTCTCATCTGGGATTCAGAAACAAGGTGGGTGGGGTAGCCCATTCCTGTAATCCCAGCACTTTAGGAGGCAGAGGCAGGATTGTAAATTTGAGCTCAGCCTGCAGAACTCTGCAACTTAGTGAGACCTTGTCTCAAAATAAAGAACAATTAAAAGGGCTGAGACTATAGCTCATTGCAAGGGCCCCGTGTTCAAATTCCAGTACTGAGGATAAAACCAAAACAAGTGCAGGATTTTTAATGTCCCAGGAAATCTCAGATACACTGGATCACTGGATAATTATTTTCTTCTTCTTCTTTTTTTTTTTTTTTTAGCTACTAGGAATTGAATCCAGGGCCTCACGCATGCCAGCAAGTATTCTGTCACTGAGCTACATCCCAGACCTTTTCATTTTGAGTCAGGGTCCTGCTAACTTGCCCAGGCTGGCCTCAAACTTAGATCCTCCTGCCTCAGTCTCCTAAGGCACTGGAATTACACTTAACTACCCTTCTTTGCTTAAGCACAGATCAAACCCTCACCCCCAACCTACAGTGCAGACCTAGGGCTTCGTGAATGCTAAGCAAGTGCTCCACCACCGATCTACACCCCCAGGCCCTGGACATTTATCTTAACAAGAAGACAGGAGAGTCACCATGGAATCTGTAAGGTCAAACAGGCTAAACTGGAGCTGGAATTGAAAATAATTCTGTTGGTGACGACAAAACCTGCAATTTGGTTGTAACAAAGGGGCTTGGGGGAAACTTCTTTCAGATTTTTTCTCATTTCATTTTTTCCTCTCTCCAATGGAATGAGTTAACTCTGGAGGAAACGGCGCACAAATCATGCTCAGAAGCATGCATCCCACTCAGTGTGGGTTCAATCTATGAACCACACAGCTCTGGTGCCCTTTGGAACTAAATGCTACCAGAGCAAAACCATCTAAGTCAGGTTAGCACTGGCCTGGACTAAACCACACACAGAAGATAAGAAGGGTAGCAGCAGAGGGAGGAAAAGAAAGAACCTAAATAATTTTTCATAGCAAGTGACAGCCAGCTAGATAAATAATTAGTGCTCCTCAGTTCAGATCATCAATCCTGAGGTTTGGAGGAGTGAAACTGGAAAGCAAGGAGCTGCTTTTAAATCCCACATTCCCTGAGACCTAACTGAAATTTTAGACCTCAAAGGAAAACTCTTGGTGCTCCAAAAGCTATTTATGGTTCAAGACAGTGCCATCCCTGGAGTACTGTATAGGACTCTGAAGGAGATGCACCTCAATGTCTTTTCTTACGGGACAACCCTTTGACAGAAACAGGATGGTCACAGATTTTCAAGGCTTCCTATTCTTTTTCTTAAGGTGACTATTAGAACATTTAAGTTACCTGTGTACCTCCCATTATACTTTCATTGCCCACAGCTCACCTGTTTGCTGCATGGATTTTCACAGGGCCCATGAAACTGACCTCCTGGGTCCTGGCCATGTCCTGCCCCTCCTGTATTCCCAGAGCCGCAACTCATGGGTCTGGGCTCACTGTACACGGAGTAGGAGGACAAGCTATAGAATGTTTGGAAACCATCAATATATGCTGTTTGGTGAATGCACAGATTCAGAAGGAAGTCATGACCTGACCAGGAATCCAGTTCCTTTCTACCCTGGATGGTAAGAATGGAAGGTTCTGGTCCCTGCCCTCCACGCGGCAATGCCTGGGCAAGTTCAGAAGGACCCATGCACAAGCCCCTCTGCATGCACACGTCCAGTGCCATTCCTCCTCCAGGGCCGCGATCAGATGGGCCACTCTTCGCATAGGACACCTGGCCTGAGCACAGCACAGGGGTCCCTGAAATACACAGCCAGCCCCTGGGAAGGAGTGAAACCAGGGGTTGTCACAGGCCGGCTGAAACCATGAGATGTCAACTGAACTTGAGATTCCCCGAGGTCAGCAGTGAAGATCCCAAAATAGATGGGTGTATTTGAAATTCAAAGAGCTTATCGTCTGATAGGCCAAAGTGGGCCAGGCAGCCGAGGAGCGCAGGAATAATGAGCTCATGAGGGCTGCAGCATCCGTGGCACCCAGGAGTCCAGAGACAGCAGTGTGTACTCGAGCCCCAGCAGGGCTCAGCGCCCCTCCCTGGGCTTTCTACCCTCAGGACGACTGCAAGGGTGGCCCAGCACCGAGGCCTTCTCCAAACCTTAGCCACGCGTGTAGGCAGTTTGACTCATCCCCTGCCTCGGTCTCTCAAGTGGGCAGGCAGCACCACCCTTGGGGAATCTATCTTGTTTTGTGCTTTTCAGCTTCATTTTAATTTTCACCTGGCTATAGGGGACCTTACGCTCCTGAAGGCCTGGGGACCAACAAGATATTGACCACTGCTCAGTGCCATCAGGTGATACTTGACAGCTTTGCTGGTGAAGTCTATGTTAAAGCTGTTTTTGAGCCAACAGTTTCAAGATTTTTTTTTTTCCAGTGATAGCAGTTGAACCCTGGGCTATGCACACTAGATAAGGTCTTTACCACTGAGCTCTACCTCGAGCTCCAAGATTCATTTAAACAAAGGTTGTGGGCCAGGAGGATGCATTACAGTATTGGATGGACCTAGCTTTCTTTTACCTTGAAATCTACATCTCACACGTATACATTTTAATGTTCTCAGTATAGCTGAAAGCTTTATTAATGGCTGAAATTAAATGTCTTTAGTTTTTAATCTTTTTTTTTTTGGAACTGAGAATGAAACTCAGGATCTCACGTTTGCCTGGCAGGCGCCATGCCGCTAAGCAATACCCCCAGCTTTAGTTATTATCTTTAACACCACAAAAGAGAATTCACATTGCTGCTGCAGTGTCCCCTAAGTAGACACAGAAGTACCATACAAAATAAGGTCAGACTCCTGACTCATAGTACATGTACATCTCATTTTTCTGTAAGTTCCTTAATGTATAAAAGTCATGTTTATTATTTCTCATTCACGGATGCTTATTTTATTTCGTTTCCGAGATGGGGCCTTTCTCTCTAGCCCTGGCTGGTTCTGAACACCTTGGCTCCACTGACCCTCCAGCTTTAGCTTCCAACATTGCTGGGACTGCACATCTCCATGCTCACCACTGGCTGACATACTTTATTTAAGAACTACAAGAGGTCCATGCAACCAACTAGTTGGAACGTTTTTTTCTTTTCTAATCAAAGACTTTAAATCCTAGACATTAGCGAGCAGGCCTGGCTCACATGCTGTCACTTTGCCTCCAGCCAGCAAGTGCATTTGGAGTTGGAAGGCCCGCAAGCACGGACATCACCATCAGGTTTCAGTGTGCACGACTGATCAAAGGCTGGTCATCGTTACATTTGTAATTTAACAACTCGTCAATGCTCTTGCACACAAAATGCTTGTGAGCATTGATTGCCATGTCTGACTTGATTTTATTTAAACTCACAGCAGGTTTCTCTGTGCACTCCATAAGAGGACATAGCTCCTCATCATGAAGCAGGCTGCAAATTATGAAGAAAATGTTCACAGACCACAATGATGTCCTTATTTTTTATACTTAGGTCTTAAATCTCTTCATAGGAAATTCAAGTCCACATATTAAATGCAACATATAGCTGTTGTTAGGGAATTGAAGTTTTTCATTTGATCCACATTCTGAAGCCAGACTTCATTTAAGAAAGTTTCCAACTATGTGCACAATTTAAAACTTAGGCCCTTGCTTGCTGAGGCCTTATGCACGATGCTATTATCAACTGCATAACATCCTAAGAGTTGACCTTTTGAGGGATTTAAGCAAATTTGAGACAGACTAGGTGTTTAACCTAAGGGCAAGAAAGCACTAATGCTCCACGAGTGGGATTAGTAAGCCACACATGCTTGTCTCCAGGCACGCTTCCAAACACCATGTTAGTTAGAATGCTTTTTCCTAACATGGAAAGCATTACCTTCTTTTTAAGTGACTGTTCCACGTCTGGGATATGCAGGCTTCCAGTGGCAGATGCTTTGCCGTACTCCTGCTTTCGGTTAAGTCTGTTCTTCCAGTCTTCCTCGCCACTCTTCTTCAACAGTGCTAGTCTAGGAGGAAAACACACCCACCAAAAAGAAGTCAGCATCAAACTCGTCCAACTTAGCAGAGTTGCTTTCTAAGATAATCCTGAAGATCTCTAGGTTGTGTGAAAGTCACAGTTGAAGTCTGACTGCTAGGAAAAACATGCACCACCACTACAGTACAGAAATGGTTTTGGTTTTTTTCCTGGCTCTTGGGTTGAGAGGACAAAGGATGAAAGGAACCATCCCCAGTGAAAAATGTCTTCTAGTGACCCCTTCTGGTCACTTGCTGGAATAACATTAGATTATGAAAGCTGTAGTTCTTGATAGAAAATATCACACAAATGGATTTAAAAATATAAATACATAAAGCAATGAAAAAAACATTTGCTTACAGTTCCAGTAAAGAAAATTGCAGTCTTTAATGTTTTTCTTTCTATGCTAAGCCTTGTTCTTTTCTTCCAGATGAACTTTCCAATGCATCTTACTACAAAAATGGTTTTCTACAAACCCATTTTTCAAAATGATCACTTTGGTTTTCCCCAAGGGAAAGAGATCTATAAAAAAAGAATCTAATTAACTAAAATTTTTATCTAACCTACTTTTGTTCAGCTCTGGTGTGAGTGGTTGTAAAGCTGCTTAGAGACTGTCATCTTGAAATACTTTCACAAACAAGGACTGGGGATCTGGCTCAGTGGCCTAAGTGCCTTCCTGGCAAGCACGAGGTCATGAGTTCAATCCCTGGTGTGGCAAAAAAAATAAAAATAAAAAAAATAAAAAGTAGTGACTCAGAGTAGCACACATAGACCAAAAAGAATTTTAAAGAAGGGCTGGGGATCTAGCTCAGTGGCCTAAGTGCCTGCCTGGTAAGCACAAGGTCATGAGTTCAATCCCCAGAGCTGGAAAAAAAAAAAAAAGAAATATTTTCACGAACATAATGTAGTTTTAGCTAACTATATTAGAATGAATGGGTCTTGGGCATTTAAATTGGACAAGCAAGGAAGAGATAAAAGGCAAAAAAGTAGTGGTCATAGGACTTATTGGTGCTGATGTTCACACAATCTAAATGATTAGGAAAAACAGACCAGATCCCTCTTCTTCTGGGGCCAGGATGATGGGCTCGGTCTTCTCATCATCAGTTTTCATTCTGCACATGGG
>RJWT010002818.1:0-39020 GCA_004365215.1 Cuniculus paca
TTTGGAATATTCTGTTTCTTGTTCTTTTCTTCCTGCCTATTCCCACAAATATCTCACAACTCTAACCAGCCCTCCTCTTTCTCTTTTTCTTTTTCTTCCTTATACTTCCCTTCTGCTCTACCTCCTCCTCTTCCTCTTAATTTCTTTTCCTTCTTTTCCTCTTTCCCTCTTCCCCCCACTTTCTCTATCTGCTTCCACTTTCCTGAGCAACAGTATCATTTTCTTTCCAGTATCTCTTTTTTTCCCATCAATTCCTTGTTCATATGATAGAAAGGTGAGTGAAGTTGAGAGAGGAGATAACCCCTGAGCTGAGTCTTGCCACATACTAGAAGCAGCCAAGCAAGAAGTAAAGAAAGTGTTCAAGGCAGAGGAAACAGCATATGTAAAAGCTTGGTATATGGGAGAACATGGTATGTTCTGGGACAGCAAGTAATCTGAAGTGTTTAGAGGGTGAAGTACATGTGGGCGTTGGGATGGACTCGAAGGTACATGAGAGACAGAAGCAGATGATGAAATAACTTGGACTCTACTGAAATTCCTAGGGAGCCTACTGAACAGTTAAAGGTGGGAGAGTGACGTAGTTCGGATTCATATTCAAACCCCCCGTTTTGAGTTCAAATCCCAGCTCCATCTCTTACTGTCTTAGGGACTTATTCAAATTAGTCATTTTGAGTGTCGTTTTCTGATAATCGATTTAAATATCTCCCTAAGAATGCTACTGTGATATGATTATGTTCAATGGTATGTATAAAGCACTCAGTTTCTAGTATATTTGATGTTTTCAAAAATATGGTCCATAATTATTTTTTTAGTAAGATCACTCGGGCAACAACAGGAAGTCTATGCAGTGGAAAAAGACCTACACGGGCAGCTCCTTTAGGAGGCAATTACAGTAATCCAGGTGAGAGAGTGTAGCCTTTTCCTGTTCAATATGCTCAGATATGGGAGACTCGTTTATGTTACCAACCTGCAAGTTCACTCCTGTGTTGTTTCTCTGGATTTGCAGTTCTCTATCCCAGAATATTCTTCCTTCAAACTCTGTTGGGCTGGCTCCTCAGTTTTCAGCTCAAATGTAACATTTTAGCAAGATATCCCCTAATCACACTAGCTAGTGTCTTCCTCCTTTCCTGGTCGTTCTCTAATGCACCCAGCTAGTTTCTTTCCTTTATAGATGATATCACTGTCCAATATGTTCTGTGTATTTACGTGTTCATTTTCTTTTTTCTTTACTGGAATACAAGCTACCGGTGTGTCTAGTATTCCTATAACAGACCTATTCATGGTAGTGATTAGTAAATATGTCTGGCGTGAGTGAATGAATGAATACTTGAACTAAGGAGCTAGAAAAGAAAGAACTCACATATGTTGAACATCCACTGAGTAGTTGCTGTACCGTGTACTCTCCAAATAAATAGCTCATTTTTCTCTCGGTGCAGTCTTATAGGTTGATGTTCTTGTAATACCACAGAGGAGAAACTGAAACTCAGAGTGATTTGTAAGAGCTGGTCCTTCTACACACCATCCTCTTTTGACTGCAGTATGTAGGTATGAGAAGGAAAGATTAAATAAGGGATATGTGTAAGAAATGGAGTCAGAATGCTGTGGAATATGAGAATAGGGGCCTAGGGAAAAGCCTTGGTATGCTGAAATTTAAGGGAAGAAAGAGGAGAGGGTCCACTGAAGGAAATCAAAAGGAGTAATCAAAGAGGCAGAAGAGCAAAGCAGGGATGGGAGTATCCTGAAAGCCAAGGTAAAAGAGAGGCATCAACAGCATGAAGTATAGTGGAAAGATCAGTGAGGAGAGGAATGGGAGGTCTCATTAAATTAGCATTTGGAAGGTAGAAACTTTGGGATGCATAACTGCACTATCAGTCAGAGTAGGAGATAGAGTAAGTGTGAACTTATACAGAAAGGAACTAAAAGAATAAAATCACAGGTGAGTTGAGAAGCATTTGAATGGAATGTGCATTGATTTCCTAGGGCAGCTGAAACAACCTGCCACAGATTGCACAGCTTCTCACAGCAGGAAATTATTTTCTCACTGATCTTACAGGCAAAATTCCAAAATAAAGATGTCACAGTTGGCTCCTTATGGAGGCTCTCTTCTCACTTCTAGCAGCTGGCAATCCATGGTGTCCCTTGGCTTGTGTCCCTTGAGTTATGGCCATATAACTCATCTCTGCCTCCATTTTCACATGGACTTCTCTGTGTGTCTTTATGTGTTTTGTAATTTTCTCTGTTTTACAGTAATACTCATCATCGGTTTTACTAGCAAAGACTCAATTTCCCAATCAGGTCACTTTCATAGTTACTAAGGATTAGGATTTGAACATATCTCTCTGAGACCATTGTTCAACCCATTTTAGAGGTGAGTTAATTTTAAGATGAAAGAACATTATGGTTTTATATGAGAAATGTTGTAATTGACAGATAAGACCTGTAAGGAGATATGGTCTCATGATGCAAGTAGAGAAATACACTCCATCAGAAAGAAGTATCTGTAATTCTCTGTCACAGGAAGTGTGAAGATAAATAGATTTGGAGGTAAGGAGCTGGCTGTTGACAGATATCATCCCCAATAACCCCTATTTACTCTGTGAAATAGAAGGCAAGATTATCTGCTGAAAGTGAAGAGGGAACTTGAGAAAAGTGGTGTGAAGGTCAGAAATAGCACCTGCACAAATGGAAGAAATGAGACTGCAAAGTCATAGCAGGGTTGCCAAGAGTCATTGAGCTACCAGTTGACATTGGGCACCATGCAACCAGGGTGGCACAATCTTTGGGTCATATGATAGTCCATTGTGATGATAGGGGAAAGAAAACAGTTGATGAAAAGCTTCAAGAACCGATAGATTCAATGTGATTGTGAAAATAAAGCAAATACATAAGAATTTTTAAAAACCGCCAGGCGTGGTGGCTCATGCCTGAAATCCCAGCACTCGGGAGGCTGAGACAGGTGGATCATTGTGAGTTCGAGACCAGCCTGGGCTACAAAGTGAGCTCAAGGCCAGCCTGAATGGCATAGTGAGACCCTGTCTCAAAAACAGGGCTGGGGATCTAGCTCAGCGGTCTAAGCACCTGCCCGGCAAGCGCAAGGTTGTGAGTTCAATCCCCGGTGCCTCAAAAAAAAAAAAAAAGATTTTTAAAAACCAGAGAATCCAAGATGTTCCAATAAACTAGGATGAGCAGAGAGACCAAAGAAGCAGGTACCAATGAAGTTGAAAGATGGAGGTTAATGAACCAAGGTAATGAAAGGAGATGACAAGGCAGAAAAATAAAATGGTGGCACTTAGTGTCTTCGTGTGTCTCTTGCCACGTGGTACAACAACCAAGCCTTGGGAGCAGGCTGCTAAATTGAGGTGTTGGTGGAGAATTTCAAAATTAACATGTGAAGGAAATATTAGTCTAGAGTGCTTGAGTGGGGTTGATTTAAGGGACTGTTAAGTATGATGACCATATTGGTGAACGTAAAGTGGAAGATCTTAAATTCTCACTAAATGGGAGTGGTTGGCACAGAGGTCACCACGGCCCTGACCAATGGAAGAAAGTAGGATGAGTACATTTCTCCTGGGGGAAGGCAAGAATGGTTGCTTAGTTACGAAATATAGAAAGTTCCTTCTCTTTCAGTGGGAGGCTGGAGCTTGTCCCTCTCCTGTCCTCCAAACCTTACTCTCTGTGTGCCAGCCATCCTGACAAGGCCTTCTCCTTGCTCAGACAATCCCCTCCCCTGGGCAACTGAACACTGAAACCAGCATCTGTTTTTCCAAAATCTGGGTTGACTGTTTTTGATGTGTGATGCCCTTTACTATCCACCAATTTATAGAATTATGTAAGTTAGGCTGGGAAAGCTCTTTTCTAAAAGGTTGTACAGCCTTCACATCTGGGTTTACTGAGCTTACATGTGGGGCTTTCTACTCCTCCCTTTTTTCCTCTAGCTTTTCTGAATGGCAGTGACCCACCCTTTCATCAAAGCAAACATACCTCTTTTTATAAACCCAATCAAATTAATTTCTACTGAAACCGTTCTTTGGAAATAAGTAATTGTAGAAAGGTCCATCTCTAGCTCTCGAGTGGAGGAAATAAAATCTTATGAGTGACAAGAATCAAGTACCTGCTTACTATTGTTTTATTTATTAATATTATTATGCTACTAAGGTAATTAAAATATTACTGCATATCAGTACCTTTGGAATCAGTTCAGAATTATATATCTTCATTAAAATATTTTAATTAATGATTACTCTCAAAATAGAAACATCATCTTTTTGTTTTAATCTGTAACAATTTTGGTAAATAAAATAGTAGGATAGGTGGCACAAATACAGTATATATTACTATGAAAACTGTGTTTTGTAGAGTTAGTCATTGTCCTCAAAGGTCAACAGATAATCTGAGTTCTTATTACACATTTTTTTGGTTTTTCCTTTAAAATTTGTCTCTAAAGATAAACTTAACCTATGTTAGTGGGGTATACATAGACCCTTCTATTCATCTTAGAATTTAGAATTCAGAATACATTGTTATCAAAATCTATCTGCAAACTATCAGTTGTTTCTTCTTACTGGCTCTACCTGAAGTAATCTCAGAAAAAATACTGAGAAGTGAATTTTATTGTCTGCTTTTTAAGTTGTGTCTCTAGTGTCACATGTGGTAATATCTGCTAACACACGCTGAAGGGATTTGTAGAAACCTATGATATAATCAAAGAAATCAAGAGCATATATCAGGTGACTACCCCCTACCTACTGAGTAATTAATTATGCTGTAAGAATTTACAATTGTTGAGTTCCTCCTATGTGTGAAGCACTGGCAAACATTAAGCAACAAAGTCCTTCTTGTGCAAGATCTTGGAATAGAAAGCATCTTTAATAACTATGTAAACCACTACAATAAATGTCAAAGAGTGACATGCTGCTCTAGCACAACAAAGAAAGCATGCCTAGAAGTTGCCTCCAGAGAAGTAGGAAAGAAGGAGTGGGCACTGGAACCAGTATCTGTGCATTCCTCTTACCTGCCCGTTAGAGGTAGACATATCGACCCAGGCATCTACAAATGTCTGTCAAATAGACATTTAGTGTAACTCATTTATTCAATACATAATGCAGCAATGCATTTCTTTGAATCATCACCTTGTTATAGTTGTACTTTCCCCATTGGTGTGTGTGTGTGAGGGAGAGAGAGAGAGAGAGAGGCAGTGGATAAGACCATATGCTTTGCAGTCACACAGTGGTGGGTGGTTGGGTAAGTTATTTAACTCCTCTAAGCCTCAGTCTTCTCATCTCTAATGTGTTGACAACATTAGAACTCTCAACATGGGGTTACCCTGAAGATTAAATGAAAATGTATCAATGGTGAATATCTGGTAAGCACTCAATAAATACAATTAATTCTATTTTCTGTTAATATGCTGGCTTCATCAGCACAGGATTTTCAGTTCCTTTAGAACAAGGACTATTGATTTTTCTTCTTTGAGAGCTTATTCAAAACATAGTTCTATATTCAAATAAATACTCAAAAGATGTGTTTTGCTTTGAATTTTAAATTTTTGAACCTATTCCTTCCCAGACTGATGCGATCTAAGGTCGGCCAAGCTCAGAGTCCTTTTCCATCATATCTTCTACTTCTGACTTACAGACTCTGTACCCTTTACTGGTCTACCCAGATCAATGTTAGTTGATAAGGCCTTGGGTGAAATGGGGCACTGTGCTTGATGAGTCTTGTACTACAACAGTGTCTGGTGGGACTAACTCATCACTCACAGCTGAGAAGACACAAGCATTCCACTTCTTGTTTAACAGCCCAGTGACTGGTAGCTGATTTTTTTTCATTCTCAAAATCTGTCATCATGCATGCAACCAGGCAAAATATTTTAAGTTTATCTTGAAAGAACATAAAATCCCTAAAGAATGCTGCTTAAATGTGAAATATTTTTTTCCTTAACATAGTATCTAAACGATGAAGAGGGCTTTTACCAGCTTTTTTCTTGAAAAATGTTCAGTGATCTCCCACTTTCTTAATTCCTAGTATCTGTTTATTACCAAGCCATTGCTTCATGGAAATAAGAGAAATTTATATAGGCAACTGGTATAGTTGTCTTAAATATACTGTGCTTTTATTTTGCTGTGCTTTCATTGGAAACAAAGGAAGATGTAGTTAGCGATCTTGATCTGGTTGTTGCCATTTCTAACAGCAACCTGGGCTTCTCCCCCCAAATTATGTAACACCGAACTGCCAAAGAACTATGCAGGAGACTCTTGGTATTCACAGATTTAACACTCTAGGTTTTGAATATTTGCAATCGACCATGAAGGTTTGTGATGTGTTAATTGGCAGTTTTGCTGAGGTTCAAATTCGAATCGTATGTGCTTTGAAGCTGGCGTTAGAGGGGGATTGAAGGGCTAGTGAGTTAGGCTAGTCAGCCAGGCAGCATCCCTCGCTAGGCAGAGTTTAGTTTAGTTTTGTTTTGCTCTGATTTCTTCTCCTGACATCACCAATAACTCTCAGGGTGATTTGTTTCTGTGAAAAAGAAAGATGTTCATCGTATGAAAAATGAAATATGACTAAATCTTTCCAAAATATTTGCATGACTTGAGAAGGTGATACACCATGAAAATACACATCTCAAAAAAAGTTTGAAAAAGACAAATCTGTGCAAATGTCTCCCTTTTTATAGATTTGGAGATTTTCTTCATGACTCAGAATTCATCCCTTGCAAATTGTCAGGACTTTCCAAGCATGTACTTTAAAGAGTCTAGGTAAGATTTTAAAATACTAAAAGCTGATCCTGGCTTTGCTTCTGATACAATTGAAATACGGTTGCTGAAGATAGCTACAAAAGTCCTCTTTTAAACTTCTTACGAAGGCTTTCAATGGCATGATTTGCCCTGAAGGAGCCCATTTGGCACACGGGCAGTGCGTTGTGGCCAGTCTAAGAATGTGAAATCGTGGGATTTGGCAATCTTTGCGGTTGCTCAATCCTGAGGAAACAGCGCCCTGGTGCTGCTTGTGAGCTCAGATCTCAGCACTTATCAGAGAAGGGAGAAGCCTGCAGGTACAGACACCACGCTCTGTGTAGCAGTGTCTTTCTGGTGCATGACAAAGTGAGAAGACAAAGTTTTGTTTTGTTTTGTTTTGTTTTGTTTTGTTTTGTTTTGTTTTGTTTTGTTTTAATAAAGCTTGGATATATTCAACTTAAAGGGCTATTTTTATTAATATTTTATGTTAAAATGTCTTTTTAAGTAAAACTATGGGAATGATGGTAATTTTGTTTTTTATGTTTCTTATTTGGCAAGATTTAAAGTTGGCAACTTTAATCACCAAAAGTTTTGGAAATTTATTTTGTCTGAGCATTCTAAGAGATGATATGTAGCTCTAAGACTACGACTACAGTATTTTAGCAAGAAGCTGTTTTGAAGAGCTCAATTTTGTCTTCATAATCAGGAATAGATACAGTATGGCTTCTGGAATTTTTATACAAAAGCATCTGAGTTCTTGGGTTACCCCTAAGCTCATCTCTTCTGTGGCACTGTATTTCACTGCTACTCAAACTATTGGACCAGCTGTGTTTACATACCTTAAGCCTTTCAAAGTAAATGATCTTTGTTCTGATGACAATGGAGGGAGATGTACTTTGCATTCATAAGCACCATCAAAAAAATTCTTGGCTATAGTTCCAAAATGACAATTACAAAAATAAGATTGAATCAATGACTTATTTTGTATCTTTTCTTTTTTTGTTGTTGTAATATTTATGTTTTTGTAAGATGCATAGAGTTATTTGAGGAATGTTGAGGCTTAAAAATTAAGGACATTAAGTATTAGTCAATAATTATTTAAAAACATACTAAAGATTTAAATATAATAGGCAAAAGACCAGATGGGCTGTCAGATAACAAACCTTGAGCTGACTAGAGATTACTCTTGAAAACCTACATCTTCACCTGGTGTTTATCACGGTGAAATGTTGACGTATCAGTTACTGTGCTAGGCTCTCATAATGCAGCATCTGAGAGCTGGTCCTCAGGAAAAATCATATAATTTAGACTTCCTTCATAAAGATGAAGTGGACCAGAATTGCATTTAAGCATAAGGGGGTTATCAGTGTAAAAGTTAAACAATATCTAAAGAAAACAGCTATGCAGGAAATCAAGAAGGCTATATGAGTAATAGAATGTGGCCGACAAAATTTTAAGACTGATTATGCACATAACATAATTATACATGGCAAAATAAAATACAGGCAGTCTCCAAAGCTACCTATGCTCTCAGTGAAGGTAACCTAAGCAAGAAAGACATAAGTCAAATTCGATTGCAATGAATCCTAACTGTTTTCTCCTAGAAACAGTTATAATAGGGGATTATATGCCTCGCCAAGAGCCTGATGCCTAACATTTCACAGAAATCATAAATAATAAACAACAAAGGCTATGTATATATACTGTAATGCTTTCTGCAATATATTGAAATGAAGCAGGGAAATCCACCAGGTCTTAGAGACAAGCTCTGCCTAGACTGTACCCCATTAACAAGATGGAAATGGGATGGGAATTCTAGACAACACTCTAAAGATGTGTGACCACTTCCTTCAAAGACAACAAAGTCTCTGACATGATAAGAATCATAGATTTTCCTTTTTTTTTGAGAGAAAAAAGATGCAGAAAATTAAAACAAGCAGCAAAAGAGACAAACAAACAACAACAAACCCAAAACAATAACAGTAGAGGTTTACAAAACAAGTTGATAGAAATTTAACAATGGTTATAATATTGCATAATGTTACCTTCAAAAGGGTTGCTTGAATTACCAGGTATAGATATGCAAAATTGATCTAATCATATGAGTAGTAACTGTTCTTTCCCAAGAACTAATAACACAGTTAGTAATATAGTCATTTTTGCTATCTTATGTATATATATACAAATTTACATCTTTTTCCTTTTCCCTTCCTTCTTTCCTCCTTTCCCCTATCCCAGCTACTTCTCTTCTTTGAGCAGTTTCTTACCCTTACACAATATGTATTGCAGGTTTTGGATTGTATTTACTCTTTTGGTTTCTTACACTAGGGAGGCAATATGGTATTTACACATGTGAGTCTGATTTATTTTCACTTGTGACTATGGTCTCAAGTCCCATTCAAGATTTTCCTTCTTCACCCAAGGCTCAGTGAAGAAAAAAATAATGATCATTTCCAAAAAGGTGTAAGAGTAAGTCTTAATGAAAGAGATATAAAGAGTGTAATGACACTACAATTTAAGTATTTCAGTGCCACATGATATTTTTCACATTCTGACATGCACCTTCCATTTTCTTGTCATGAGTTCTATTTCTGTAGAAGAAAATATGGATCTACATATTTTTTGAAGAATTTCAAGCAACTATGGAATGTTATAAATCCTAACATACCCTTGGGAGAAGAAAAATGTAAATATGGGCCAAGGAAACATAAATTGCCATCCTTGTTAAGCATTTGGAAAATACAGAAACAATCTGAAGAGAGTACTTTCTACTTGGAATTTGTAGGGATTCAGTTCTAGTTCATAGATTTACTAGAATTTTATTCTAGAAATTTATACTAGAATTTTTAAAAATCATATTCCAAAATTAATAGATGAAATTTTCTAAATTCTGAATGACCTTCAAAATGGATACAATGTTTAAAATAGCAATTTTTGAAGGGCTACTGAATACTCATTCAATCATTGGCCCTTCCAGTCATAAAAATGTTGAATGGAAAGGGAGATTATGCCTGCCCTGACAATTCCCAAAGGGAGGAAATTTTTCTCATTGTTGGAACTAAGATGAAAATATTCAAAAGAATCCAGAAAGAAAGACAAAAACACTTAAATTACATTATCTGGAGAAGAACCCCATTATTATAAATAGAGTTTGTTACCCCCTAGACATTTTAATGATACTTTATCACCTATGTTCATCTCATTTTTAGAAGCAACAATAACAGGTAGTATTGGGTCAGGCCAAATCATAGTGCATCATGGAGGAAATATAGATTAAAAACAATCTGGCACATGAGTTCTCTTCCCCTTAGAGTAATTATTATAGTAGCTATCCTTTTCTGGATGCTTTGCCAGTCATTGTGTTAGCTGGTCCATGCACTATTTTATATTATCTTCTAAACAACCCTGTGACATAGCTTCATTATCATCTCATTTTACAGACATGGACATTAAGACTTAAAGCAGTTAAGTGACTTTCCAACTGTCACAGAACCTTGAGCTTTGACCTAGGTCTGTCCGGAAGTAACTTTCAGTCAACTAAAAGCAATCGTGGTATGTTGCCCAGTCTGGAGGGTTACAGATTTAGCTGGGTGCTGCAGCCACTATGAAAAAACTCAGGGAAGTCAGAAGTGACAGTGGATTCAGAACAAGAGAGACATGCAGTGCCACTGTGAAAATTGATGGTCATTATATTCATTTTAATCATTAAAATTTCATAATTAAAAAATTTAAAATTAGTAGTCATTGTCAGTTTACTAAGTCAGGTTTTCTCTATTGTTTTAAGGCCATCAGTATTAATAGAAAGTGGCACAGCTGCCTCTCACCTTGTTCGTTTTGATGCTGATACAGGTATTAGGTGTATCTCTCTTGATTGCTGTTTCTCAAATTGATGATGGGTCTCTTCCACCACCTCGTCTTAGTTAACAAGTGGCCTGTGCCCAGTCTGCTCCCTCTCTGCTCTTTCACAATATGAAGCCCAAGTGTACTGAAGCTGTTCAGCTAAGGCTGTTACCAGTGGGTGATTTCAGAGCCACAGAAATGTGAAGAGCCAATCGAGCACTGGAAATTCTTGAGTTGAGAGCTGTCAGCAACTACATGTTTTTCCACACTGCAGAATTCAGTGAAACAGTGCCACAGGAGTCAGCCCAGATGTGAGTCAAGATTACAACAGCCTGGACACGGCAGTGTTTGCAGCGCCAGATGTCCAGGACAAAAGGGTTAAAACTTCAGATCCAAAGCCTGTTTTGCCACTTCCTCACAGAGTGTTCTGGGTGAGACAATCTTTTGTGATTAGCTCATTATTCATCACCTCCCAGCAGATACCATCGGGCTTGGTTTGCTGAGCTAGAAATCCGTTTGGGTGTCATGTGTCAGCTAAACAGGCTTAGTTACAATAGAGCCTGATTAGTTTTCACCTTGGCCTCATAAAATGTGGCATACATATTACCATAATGGATTAAAGGAAAAGAGCATTCACTATGAGAACTGAGTAAGTACAATCCTGGGATTTGCACATTTGATCTTTGATGTATTTGACTCACCCCAACTTTTCAAGATTTGAAGGCTCCTTTCTCCCTAAAATAACTCATTTCAGATTCTTCCTTTCCACTTTCATGCTGACTTTCCCAAGTACCACACAGAATTTATGGACTTGATCTTCTTACCCTCTTTCTTATATAAGGAGTAATGCCAGACACTCTGTCCACTCTAAGAAGGTGGTCATGAATACAGACCTATGTGATATGCATGCAACTATTCAGTGTCATCAGAACAAATTCAAAATATAGAGTCAGGACACCTTCATCAATTTATACCAGGCCCACAGATGTGAAACTTTTCTCTGGCTAGAATACAGTGTGATAGCATTTCCACTTTTAGTTCCATTGATTTTTTGAGCACTTCTTACATGAAACGCATTTTTGTTAAACACTGAAAAATACCAGAGAGTTTTCTGTTTAAAGTCCTGGACTTAAGAGTATTAAATCCACCGAAAGATTAATAAGCACAAGAATCACCAAATAGAAAATAGGTTAAATTTTTTTAAAAAGTTTGACGAACATTTCAATGTCTTCAACATACCTGATATCATGTAATTGCTTATACTTTGAGAATGTAAATGTTACTACATGATTGTAAGTATAAATATTATCTCACAATGTCATTTGGAGATACTGGCTCTAAGACAGCCTGAATTAGATACTACTGGATACCACGTATTTTACAGAATGCATTGTGTGCCTTGTCTTTTGTAATCCTCATACTAGTCCTACAACATCCTCTTCTTCAAGAAAAGGAAATTCAGGCCCAGGGATCTAGCTCAGCAGCATAAGCACCAGCTTGGCAAGCACAAGGCTGTGAGTTCGATCCCCAGTACCAAAAAGAAAAGAAAAGAAAATTCGGTCTGCAGATTATGTAACCAGTCCAAAGGTAAGTGGCAGAGCCCAGAGTCTCACTTCAGTGCTGTGCCAACTAGGTTGCAATGGAAAATGTGTTTCACACTACCAGTTGTGATCAAGAAAAAGTGGAAAGAGAGAAAAACTCTGGTTTAAACTGTATATTCCTGCGAGACTGATGCTCCTATATTTTAATCTGGTCATATTCCTCTCTATCTAAAATATTCTTGATGGCTACCTGTAGCTATCAGATAGCACTGAAATGAGAATTGGTATATGGAAAAACCAGAACAAGGTATTGGAACAACCTAAATAAAAACCCCAAGACCAGAGAGCATGGGATATATTCAGGGAGTGGGCAACATCGCACTCTAGATAGAGCTCATGGAGAAAGTGGTAGGAGATAAGTTGGAAAGGAGGTTCCGACAAGTGAGGAAAGTCATAGAACCCAGGGTGAGAGTGACCCTACCTTTGAACGGCAACAGGTAGCCATCAGAGATATTTTAGATAGAGAGGAATATGACCAGATTAAAGTGTAGGTGCATCAGTCTTGCAGGAATATACAGTTTAGACCTGTGTTTTTCTCTTTCCACTTTTCCTTGATCACAATTGGTAGTAAGAAATGCATTTTCCATTGCAAACTGGTACAAGTATCTTTAAAAAACATATAGCAAAAATTATACAAGGTAACACCTTTCCTAAAATACTGATATTTTCTGTGGTTTTATTCTATGCTATGTGTTTCACTTTTTAACTTTTCAAACCTACTGATCGGTTGCAGACACAATAAAAAAAAACACTAGATTAGATCATAGTTGGGAGAGATGGAACAAGGTGGGGCAACCAATTATAAGCTATTGCTGAAGTCTAGGCAAAAACTAGAGAAACAAGAGGGGTGGATAAGAAGGATATTTCAAAATACAATGACTTGGCAATTCGAGAGACTCCAGGGGTGATGACCGCTAACAGAAGTTGGAAAGATGAACTGAGAAACTGGCTCTGTGTAGGAAAAGAGTTTTGCTTTTGGACATGCTGGCTTTCATACTCCAAAAAGGCAGTTTTGAGTTCCAAAATGTATCAACAAGGCAGTTGAGAGTGGGAACCTACAGCCCAGGGTAGACTTAGACCCTAGGGACCTCAGCCAGTGTGCATCGCCTTCTGTAAGGAGGGGTGGCTGAGGCTGAAGACACTAAATAATGTCCAAGTGAGAGAAGAAAACACTCCAAGAATGGATCCACTTGAACGCATACTTTGTAGAGAGCACAGGAGAAGGATGGACACCAGACGCCAGAAAAGCAAAACCCGAGGAGTGCAACCAAGATTGTGCCATGTGCAAGCTTCTTCATTTTTTTTTCTCCCTTTCTTTTATAATCTGAATTTTCCCAAGCCAGAGCAGACTGGATTCAAACAGTGAGCAATGATAAAGATAACACTGTCTTCTGTTCTCTATCATCTGTCTGCAAAGTCATCTGTACTTGTACTTTTTCTCCAAACTTCTGATTCTAGTCGTCTTCTACTGTAACAAACTATTCCAGAACATTGGGTCTTCAAGCAACCATATTATTTGGCTTACCCATTTGTGGGTCAGGAATTCTAGAATGCTTCAAAATGCAAGAAGTTGCCTATGGTCAGGATTCAGAAACTTGCCCAACCTTACTTCTACCATATTCTATTGGTCAAAGTAGTCACGGAGCTCGCCTGGGTTCTAAAAAAGGAACATAAGCCTTCCTTTACTTTCAACTAGCTCCAGAAGTCTGAACAGAGGGTCTCACAGCTGGTGTTCTTGAAATCCATCATATTCTTTGTTCAGTTCAAGTCTTCTATGCAGAAGGATTCCTGTAACCCAAAAATCACATGAAGTGCTTTGTCACAGACCCTACTAGAGATGGGCCATCAGAATGATACTTTTGGGCCACTGTCTTCCATCACTGTGAAAGCTATGGTTCCCGTCTCCCTTGGGCCATTGCCTGAACTATTGGATCTCTAAATCCATCAAAGCCATGCCGAATGGTGAGCCAAAGGGTGTGTGTGTCAGAGCATGAGTATGATTACCTTGGTCTCCAAGGAATATAGCTTGTGCATCAGTGTTTTGTAGAGATTGCCTTTGAAACCTACTTTTCTACTTTTCTTGGACTGACATTTTCTTCTCCATTGGTTCTTTTTTTTTTTTTTTTTTAACTTGTGACTGACTTCTCCAGGATGCAGACACAGCTTCTAGTGGGGACTGGGCTGGACGAGTCATCTCAGTGAAAAAAGCACTATCACTCAGAACTGTAGAATTGTGACTGGACCAGCTGAAGAACCTTCACTGGCTTCTCCTTTAGAATAAAGTCTGTCTTAGGAGGCTACGCAGTGTCTATGGTAAAGGATATGATGGCTGCTTTATTTGATCTTGTCAGTGTGCTCTAATGTGTGCATTTCCTGGATGAGCATCACCTCTAATCAAGCAGGGATCCCAGCACAACAATAAGATTCTATTTCACCCCCACCCCAATACCTAGGGAGTGCAGCAAGTATTTCTTACCCAACGCAAGTAGCTCAAAGTTCTTCCTATTCTTACCTCCAGTGGTGAGTGAACTCTAGTACCTCCAGTGCTACCCAAACTCAGCTTAGCAGTACTCAATAAATATTTGCTACACGAATAAAAGAGAGAATGATTGCATAAATGAGCAAATTGACAAATCAATATTCTTTCTTTCCTCTGTTATTCCAGAGAAAAACCTTACACCTGGGCTTCTGTGGTACTAATTATTTCCCACCTCAGAATCCGTGTATCCATTTCCATTTGTTGTTTGGAAGTATATACTGTATGTAATTTAATTAGCATGCTTCTCTTGTTTTATAAAATTACAGTGTTCCTTTTTGAAATTCCAAGTCTTAATCCCTTTGTTTTACACATTTAAGGCAGGCTCTTTAAAATATAAAAAGATAATTATGACAGATGTTCACCTCACTGTAGTTGTAAGCTCATGCATCGCATAACTCCCAGGGTCTATATAATTTAGGTAATGGGTTTATCTTTACCAAATTGCCTGAGTAATTATGTTGGATTAATTCAAGATAATGACATATTCTTAAAGACTACTTTGTGCTACAGAGTGTTAACAATTACTGGGGCTTACTAGGCATCAGGCACAGACGAAGTTCTTTGTAAACATTATCTCAATTAATCCCTATAACAACTCCAAGAGACAGGTATAATATACCATCACATTTGACAGAAAATATCTAAAGCATAGAGAGACCATGTCCAGGTGACATAGCTAAGTGGCAGAACTAACATTTGAACTAGTATCGAATTCCAGATGTAAATGTTTGATAACCACTGTTAATTAGGTTTCCATTACTTTGACAAACTGCCTGAGATAATCACATTAAAAAGAGGAAAGATTTATTTTGGTTCATAGTCTCAGAGGTCCACAGTCACTTACCCCTGTTACTTTGGAGCTGTGAAAAAGCACAGTACCTTATGGCAGGGATGATTTCTGAGAAGCTTTTGAGATGGAGAGATAGAGGTATAAGTCCCAGGATCCCTTCCCAGGCACACCCCCAGTGACCTACCTTAATCCAGCTGGGCCCCACACCTTACAGAATCCACCACCTCCCTATAGCCACAGGCTGAAGGTCAAGTCTTCAATACATAGGTTTTTGGGACATAGTCACTATCTAAACTATGGCAAGCATGTTATGCTAGAATTGGTGAAAGTTTGTATTTCGACACTCAGATCAATTTGCAATATTCAGGGAAACAGGAATGTTCTAAATACCCCCATGATTCAGCTATTACATACTTTATTTCAAATGCTTGCTATCTATGTGATCTAGCAGCTGCCTTTTGTAGGACCCAGACACTTGTCATGGAGGACTACACCAGGAGAAGAATTGTCCGTGGAAGGTAGCCTGACTTCAAAGGTGCCTCTCCCCTCCGCTGGCCCTGTGACTGAGCTCAGATTCCTCACGTGGAAAATGGGATCAGGAAAATCTGCCTCAGGATTATTATGGGAGTTAGATGGGACAAAATGTATAAAATATCTAATCCAGTGCCTGATTGATAAAAGCACCCCAATATGAACTGTTACTGACAGGATCACTATTTCTGTTGAGTTAGTTTTCAGAATGCATGACAGATATACTCTGTTAGCTGAGGAGAGAGCACCTAATTAGAGATATCTAGCTAGCTTTGATAAGGTTTCCTCCACTATATTTATCACAGTATGGTCTTTGCTTACATAAGCACATACAATTCACATGACTGAAATCTACTTATAAGCCCTCATGGTTACCTAGATTTTGAAAGATTTCAACAGAATAATAATGAACAGATTTGGCCTGTACATTTTCTCCTTTGTTGTCCACATTCCACTGTTCAACAATAATATAAACAAAAATCTGGCAGCAGGAAGGAGAAAGAACAAAAACTAACATCAAGCTTAGATATTTTCTATCATCGATGGATAATTAGCACCTAACAACCAGAGTTAATTATCTTTTGAAGTAGTCATCCAGTCTATTATGCATCTATTTGTATATCTTTGTAGTAGATTTAATAATTTGATCAAACTCTTCTAAATGCTGTCATAATCTACATTCTTATCTTTTTTATTACTAAAGACCTATTCCATGTTAATTCTTAAGTTGCTTCTATGAAAATATATCCTGATATCAGGAGACCAGAATAATGATTCATAAATGAGCTTTTATCCAACTTGCTGTGTGGCCTCTTTAGAAGTAAGTGAAGAGTATTGGCTTGTTACTGTGTCTGCCCAATGCACTTTACAGTCCTGCATGAAAATTTATGGAAAATTACCAATTTTCAGTAATTTTTGCAAATCATTAAGAAACACTCTTCAGCAGTCTGTGCGACTCAATCAAGTCAGCTTCAAAGTGAGCCAACTTCATGAAGACAGAGGGTAACAAATGTTTTCGTGGTTTGCATCTTTGAAAAGAGAGGAGAGGAGGTGCAGCCCCTTCAAGGAAGTTACCTGAAGTGAATGTTTTTCATGAAGGACATATCTGGCAAGGAGCAGGACACTAATGTGTTGTGAGCTCAAGAGAACAAAAAAGGACAGGAGTAGCAAAGTCACACCCCTTGGCTGGCTGTGCCAACCTAAGCAAGGGAAGAATGCTTCAGGCTTCTGTTTGGATGCACAAACTGAATGGTGGTGTGGCATATATTACCTTTCATGAAGCAATGGTGAGGACAGGAGCTGAGCTCCTCAAAGGCCCAAGATGAAAGAGAAGAGGAGCATCTCTGTGGCTGTAATTAAAGAGGTATTTTCAAGCCCAGTCTAGACACCCAGTTGGTTTTCAAGGAACAGGCCCCATAGCCTCTAAGAATCTGCCAAGCAACTTTGGCAAGAATGAAAAATAATAATAATGACGCAGAAACTTTTTTTCTTTTTCTTTTCCTTTCTTTCCTTTTTTCCTTTCTCTTTTCTTAGGGTTAGTTCATCTCCCTTCCTCTTTCCTTTTCTCTTCCCTACCATCCTTTATATGGTATTTGGGAAGGAGCTAATATCCTCTCTTTTGGAGGTTTCTTCTTAAAAACACACATGTCAGCATTCCATATTATCTGCAGATACAGAAGTGAGGGAGGAAAATAAATGGAGGTGAAACATTTTAAAATTATGTATGAGGTAGCTTTTTGTTCCCAGCCATCTCTGACTAAGCCATTCATTTCACAACAGAACATTTCAAAACATCAAAAAATTTGGATGTTTAGACAAACTAGATGAGCCAGTGTGGAGCTGGCAGAACCTTCCCTTCGACAGGCAGGAATGATGCTTAGTCTGGTGTTTCATTTTTCACCCCTGTTAAATTTGAAAGACTGGGTTACTAGCAACCAAGCTTCTCCTTGGATACATAAAACCATGGGGAAAATGATGTTTCTATTCCAAAGTTTTTTTTTTTTAATCTATGAAGTATTTACCTTTCTTTCTGTCTGTCCTTTTTTTTTTAACCTATCTGCATAAATCAACATGGTAGTAATGTGACAAGTAATTAGTCATTCCTGATAAAATGGGATTTGGGTTGGCTGTGCTGTGGTCTGTAATGGTGCAGAACAAAGCAGCAGTTGGAAGCCTACACCAGGAAGGAAGGCAGTCCTGGCTGCTCCTGGAATCGTGGTGTCTCCATGTGTCTCCTGGGTATATCCCAGGAGCAAAGTCTCAATGAGCTGCCAGTTAACAGCCAGATTCTTTCTTCTCTTACCAGAGAGAAAACATGTACATAGGGAGAGGTACTGAATTCATTTCTTGAGATAATGCAAAAATAAATAAAAATAGTTATTAATTAATTAAATTCCCAGGGGCCTAGCAGTTTACTTTTAAAATTGGTTCAGTCATTATCATCTGGAGATGAGAGCTCTTACAGCAGATAATATTTTATTACCTGTATTAACTGAACTACCCGATAATCTTGAATTTTCCCCTTTTGGGGTAGGACTTTCTCTGAAAAACATAAATGAGATTACATCAGGCCAAACAGCCTTGAAAGAATATAAGGTCTAGAGCCTCCTTGTAACCAAGAGTTGTTTCAGCAACACAAAACACTTAGAGCCTGTCCACTGGATAGTTTGTGAGACTGGGAACTTGAAAACAAGACTAAGTATTTCTGTCAGTAGAACAAAATGCTCCATGTGAAAACACCGAATTAAAGATATTTACAAGAGCAGGCCTCCCAAGTCTGTGTGTGTGTGTGTGTGTGTGTGTGTGTGTGTGTGTGTAACTAGGTACACATTTAAGATTGCTTTCACCAGATTCAGATGGCAACTTTACCTTCACACAAAACAGACTGAGAATAGGAAGGGTGCCCACTCAAAAGAGCACATTCAGAAGAAAAAGAAAACATTTCTGAAGTGATGTGTAAGGCAGGCCTGCTGGGGCAGGTTTGCACTCAAAAGGCTCTTTGCAGGGTTTAGAGAAAAATCTTGCAGGAGCTGTGCAGCAGGGCCCAGCAGGTCACTAAGGAATGCTGAGCCCGAGTCTTCCCCCAGAGGAGGCAATTCTGGGACCCAGGATGCCACCTCAGAGCCCAATTTGAGCACGAGAGTAATAATAAAATCCCTACACATCTCTGGACTGCCTTAACTCCTGTTGTGTTTCCTCTGATGCTCCAGAAGTGAAGCTAAACCCACCCTTGAAGAAATTCATTCTTTCTTGATGTGACTCAAACTTGATCATTAACCTGGGTGCTTCCAATGAGGGATGCCCTCTTCAAACTTGAAGTTTTAGCAAAACCAAAGAATTAGATTTCCTTGCTGATTGTCAGTATGCATCTCATTCTCATGTAAGAAGCTTTTAGGCCCTTACTAGACTTTAGATATTGGAATATTATTTCTATTCTCAGATGAAAATACAGATGGAAATTATTGCTGTTTTCCCCACATCTGTACTAACCAAACCCAAGCCAATGAACTTCATGGTACAAATCTAGAATTTAGTTTTCTTTTAGATCTGGCTAACCCGAAAGAAAGAAAAATTTGTCTTTCTGCTTTAGCAGTTTTGCCTTCAACACAAAATCCTTTCCAGAATCTCCATACGTGCTCAGAGAGCTGACATGATTGACCGCATTGGAGATACCTGAAATATAAACATCAGAAGCACTATACCCCTCTTCTGAGTAGTGTCCTGTGCCCAGAGCAAGATTGCTAGGGCTGGGTGCTGGGGTTCATCTTGATTAGACCTTCCTGCCTGTGAGTGTGGTTTACCAACACGAAGCTAATTGCTCCTACAATGGGTCACCTAAAGCCCTAGCAGCCAACTGAAAATTCACACAGGTAGCCATGTAAAGCCCCAAATACACTGCTTCAGGAAAAGAGAGAGGGAGAAGGGGTGAGGGGATTGGGCATTAAGCTGAAGTTACTTACCCAGCGAACTTCCCCTTCATTTAGGATCTCTGGTGAAGTCTGAACCCCGGGGCTAAGAGCTAAGGTTTACTGGATGGCTGCCGTATGCTTTTTCCCAAAATTTCTGCTGTGTGTTAGCATAACTTCAGCATCAAAAGGGATATAGTAGCGGAAGGTGTAACTCAGTGGTATAGCACTTGCCTATTGTGCATAAGGCCCTAAATTTTGTTCCCAGCTCTGCCCAAAAAAAGTATACAGAATGATCACCAGTCTATTTCTGGAGATCATAGCATCAAATTTTGACTCTAAGTAAAAACCTAGAATCCACCTGCATGTCCATAAATATTTAGACTAGCTGTTAAAAAGTAGTACCTACCTTCCTATGACAGAATGCCATAAACACACAAAAAAAGAATGAAGTAGATCTTTTTGAAAATTGTCAACTCTACTAGGTACAAAAGGCAAGTTTGTTTTGTAGGAGTATCTCTGTGTTCATCTGTTTTTATGTATAGAATTTTTTTAATGTACAGGATACAACGAGTGGTAAGTGTAGCCTTCAATAAGTGCAGACATTGAGAATGCTTGGAAATGTTTAACCATTTAACATTACCACAATATCCAAGCTTGTGATCTGTTGAACTTGGAATTTTTAAAAAATGAATTTGTACTTTAATGTCTTTGGATTTTTTTGTAATTATTCCAGCAATTTATTTTTATTGTTTTATAAAAGCACTGGACCATGGTGATTGGAAATAAGAAAAAATATTCTGTTACCACAGTATGTTTGAGAAGCACTGTACTAGGAACATGAGCAAAGAATCCCATTTGTACTTCTACTTCACACTTCTGATCTTTATGTATCACTTGAATTTTTATCTTTGATAGGCATTGCTTTCATGATTAGGCATTTGGAAATGTTTAAAGTTGTTTCTGAGAAAATGTACCAGGTTAGTGGTTTTATCCAGCACATCCTTCCTTGACTCACTTATCCTAATGCCTCAAACACATCATCGTTTGAGCTTTCCTTATGCTCAGAAATTCCCCAAGTCTCTAAAAGAAGCATTTCTCTGGGAAAAAAGCCAAAAGGTGCCAAGAGAAATGGGCAGGCAGTGACCAATCAAGGAAGACTGCCCACATTTTGCAGAAATCAGAAAGACAGTTTTTCTGCATCCGTGAGCACAGCTGGAGTGAGAGACTCTCTCACAGATGAGAACACTAAACTCAAGTCTCATTAAAATCTCCTCACTGGATTACAGACCCCAAAGGCTCTGGGGAGCCTTGTGAACCACGTAATGTTTCTCGCTTTGCATCTTCAATTATGCATCTTTGATTTAGCTGACAGATGTGAAGCAGTGCGCATAGCCAGGCAATCCCCTGGTGGCCACACATGTGTGGAGGGAGGCTGGAGAGCACCGTCTTCCTGCTCCATCTGGCACCGGCTCACAATCACTCAGAACCTTTCTTCTCTGTCCACCTTCCCTCACACCCTCCCTTCTCCACCCAGGCTCTGGCTGGGATTGGATGGACACACCCACTTTTACTAAAGCCCCCGTTCCCTTTGGAAGATTTCCAAGGCAAATAGGAACAATGCGCTGATCGGAGGGAGCACCTCTTTTATTATGGGATGGCACCACCCCAGCATTCCATCAAGCTCTTCAGTGTAGAAATCAGGCCAGATTCTGGCTCTTTCTCAAACCATGGCTGCCAGGACCATATAGAGAAACATCTGGCTGGACGGTTGGAAGTGCTAGGCTCGGCCCAGCAGGAAACTCACTTTCAACCCTGCATCGCAAGCTCTCTCCTGCCTCCCTGGTAGGGATGCCTGGCGCGCTACATAGACAGTCTTGGCCTCCAGGGGGAGAAAGGGAGCTCTGAGACCTTCCCTGAATACAGGGCCTGGTGGCTCCAAGCCTGGATGTGTGGTCAAGCCCCATGCGAGTAAGGTTACATAAGGTTCAAGGACCACACCTCAGGGCACTGACAGATAGAGGGGGGAAACTAAGATGAGAGAAGGAGGGAAGAAGGGAGGGAGATCCTTCTGTGCGCACAGGGATGGTTCACAGAAATACTCCATATGCAGAATGCTCAATTTCTGAATGTAGTTTCAGTGACTGAATTCTCAGTGTCACTCTCACTTTTTTCAATGAACAGGGACCCTCTGTGCCTATGGTGTTTGGTGTCAGATTTTTCTGAAGTGTAGATCAGTTAGCAAATTTATCCCAATTCGTTATTATTGGATAAAAATGAAGGAGTTATTTGGGCCACAGTTTTTCAAAGGTTCAGACTAAATGGAATTCTAAATTTTATTTCCTTCTTTTTATTTTAGAATTGTCACAGGAGTTTGTATGATTTTTATTTTAATTTTGCATTTTCCTAGACTATTTACCCAGCATTTACATTGTCATCATAAATACAAATTTTGAAATCATAGTTGTTGTGTATTGGAGGTTTTTTTTAAATTTTAATCCACTTTCTTTATCACTGCACAATTCACAATAGCCACTTTATGGAATCAGCATAGGTTCCTGTCAATGGATGAATAAAGAAAATGTGGTATATCTACACAACAGAGTACTAGTCAGCCATAAATAAGAATGAAATCATTTCATTTACAAGAACATAGATGATTCTCCAGATTCCAAAAAGCAAGTATCACCTGGTTTTCTCTCATATGTGGAATTGCGATAAAAAATAAGATGATATGAAAGTCGAAATGAGGCCATTAGAGAAAACGAAGGAAATCAAGGGGAGGCTGAAGTGGGGATAAAGAGAGGGATAGAAGGTGAGTGTTAGTTAAATATGTTGTATGTATGTATGAAAATGCCACAATGAAACTCATTATTTTGTATCATTAATACACACTATTAAAAAGTTCATTTGATCACACTGTAGCTCTCTTGAAAAAAAGTAGTAATTCTTCCTTTGCCACATGTTCTACTATTGATAATAAAAATATGTACATGGACATTCTTGAATTCTGGAAAAAGTATGTAATAATACTTTTCTAATTCTTATGGTTAATACATTGTGTCAACTTGAGAAGTTTAGAAGTTTAACTGAGAGACTCAGCAGGGAGCCAGGGTTCTTTCTTTGTAAATATCCTCATCCTGTGCAAAAGGAGGGCAAGGACATTTTGTTGAGTGTTACACCCACCTGAAGTGGGGGCGGGGGGCTGAGTACAATTTAAGGGTAGGGAAGAGGCTTGCATTTTGCTTTTTTGCTCTGGCTGCTGCCTTGAAGTGTTGCCCCAGTGCCATGCCTTGGAGCCAGCTGATTATGGACTGAAACTACCAAGAACTGTAAGCTAAATAAACCTTTTCTTCCCTAATTTTGGGTGTCAGGTGTTTGTCCCAGCAAGGAGAAAAAAGTGACCAAGACACTAATTAAATTTAATGTTTACTTCTACTATACTTTTTCCTCTTCCAGGCACTATCTTCCTCTTGGTTTTACATGCTGTCACCTTACATTATTCTGGAAACTCTCAAATGCCCATCAAATGGTGTGGACCAGGGGACAAACGGTAGGCTTCAGGATCAGAGAGGTCTGGGCTTCAATTCCATCTTAATTGCTTCTTAACTGTGCGGATGTGGGCAAGTTGCTTAGGCTCTGAGAGTGTTTGTTTCCAAATCTGTAAATAAGGATGAAGTAAGATTATGTACGTTACCCGATTCTTACCCAATTTTATTTTCCTTCCCTTCTTTAATGTACTGCACATTTTCATCTTTGTCCATTCCCCCTTCCTTCTAGTACAGCCTGAAGGAATTGGAAGCACAGCGAGCAGCAAGCTTGCAATCCAAAGGCCAGAACCTTCTGTAGAACCAGGAGGCGCTAATGATCCAGTTCGAAGGACATCAGGCTGAAGAACTGTCTTTTATATGAAGCAGACCGGCCTTTTGTGCCATTCAAGCCTTCAGCTGGTTGGCTGAGGCCCACACACATTATGGAAAGCCACCTACTTTATTCAACCCACTGATTTAAATGTTAATCTCATCTAAAAATACTCTCCCAGAAATGCCAGAATGTTTGATCAGGTATCTGTGGCCAAGTTGATGCATAAAACAAGCCTGGTGGTAGAATCGAACAAAAGCCATTTGAAAGTCAATCTGGGTTTCAAGTAGAAAGTTCTCTCTGTCCAGTGGGAGAGCTTCCCAGGGTTGGATGGGCACACTGCATGTCTGATATTCTGGTGTCTAGAGGCACCTTATCAGAAGCCAGTGGCAGCTGGTGGAGACACATAAAAATAAATCAAGCTCAGAGGAGATAATGGGTCCTTTCTACTCCAGAGTGCTGTGGTTCCATAATTCTGTGTTTAATATTGGTTTGGTTTATTGTGTGTCTTCCCACACAATAAACTACTGTGCATGCAGTTCCCTTTGGAGAGAAGGATGAAGCTAAAGAATATAAAGTATTTTTTAAGTCAAATTTTAGAATATCCAAGAGACTACTGAAAATCAAGGTGTCTTCATCCTCTTTGTGTGAAACAAAGCAAAATTTTATAAACTTTTATCTGAAATTCTCTCAAGATGTAGCCATTTATTCCTAGAGCTCATTTTAAAATTTTCCCTCTATTTCCAATTGATTATACTTCTTCTAAATACAAACCTTACAATACCTGCTTAGCAGGTATTGTTTTCAGTGAGGTCTTCCCTAGAGACTCAGTTAGAATCAGTAGTAGCCTCTTTTTATCTCCTATAGCAACCACTAACCCTTCTGGTTTACTTCCTTATAACTCTTTTTGTCCTGGCATCATTTTTAAAAATTATATTGAAGTATACATAACATATACATAACTGTATACTTCAGTGGCTGGGGTGTGTAATCATCAGACTATCTAGCTCCAGAACCCTTTCATCTTCCCAAACTGAAACTGTTTTCCTCCAACAATGTCCATTCTACTTTCTTTATCTTTCATTATTCTCAGTATCTCATATAAATGGAATCACTGTCTTTGTCACTTTGGGTCTGACTTATTTCACTTCACATGATATCCTCAGAGTTCCTCCATGTTGTAGCTTATGATAGAATTGCATTTCTTAAAGTTGACTAATACCTCCTTGTGGAAACATACTACATTTTATTATTTTCTTGTTTTCACCTTTGGCTCTTATAAATAATGCTGTTATAAACATGCTCATACAAATACAGATGCAACACTTGATGATGTTTTGCTCAACAACAGATAGGTCACATGTATACTAGTAGAATCATAAGATTATAATGAAGTTGAAAAATATCCTAGTGACACTGTAGTCATTGTGAGGTCATAGAGCAGTGTATTACTCATACGGTTGTGCTGATGCTCATGTAAACACACCTGCTGTGATGCCAGTTGTATGAAAGTATGACATGAAGAACTATGTATAATGTACAATAATTGACAATGAAAATAAATGACTGTTACTGATTTATGTGTTTCCTATAATATATTTTATTATTTTAGAGTATATTCCTTCTACTTACTAAAAGACACATTATAAAACAGTGTGCCATGTTACACTGGCAGTTGGCTTCATAAATTTACTGATTCCATAAAGAGATTGACCCAGACCATCTAGGTTTGTGTTTCTCCAGATTTTTGTTTGCCTGTTTGTTTTTTATTAGTAGTCATTTCACTGTGGTTTTGCTTTGCATTCCCCCTAATGATTATCAATACTGTTCCGGCATCAATTTATTAATGTATTTGTTGGCTTGCACTGTCTGGCTTACCCAACAGGAGGTAGGCTCCATGAACATGAGGAATGTGTCTGACTTGTTTGCATTCTAGACCTGACCAAGGGAGTCCTGGCTGGCACAAAGCAGATACTCAGCTATTTGTTGACTAAGCTAATGGATGAGTTTACTGAGAGAAAAATTCAAACTCCAAATGTGGACTCCAAATTAATCTTCAGATACTCATGTTTTTTGCCTGAAAAAAATAACTAAATGTCACCTTCCCTGCTATGTGTTCGTTGGAAAATGAGAGGAAAATGTGGTTATATTTTTCCTGACTCAGAAACAAACTACCCATCTTAATAAAATGTTATGACTAGTTCTTTCCAGCCTTTGGACTTGATAATTGATAAAATTGAATTGTGTGTGTTATTTCAGTGATCAAATTACACGTCCTGTTGCTCACTTGTACCACACAGATAGTAGTATGTGTTCAATAAATACCTGCTGGTAAATAAACGAATGGTCCTGAAAACATACAGATTGTATATGAGAAATGTGGAAGTCATTGGAACAAAAGCTCCCCAGACAGTGGCTTTGGTGGGAAGTATAAACATCAAGATTAGTGGGTAATTCAGTCTTTTTTCTTTAACTAAGTAATCAATTTAGAAACTAAATCTCTTGCCAGATGCCCTGTGCCTTTTGCTTCTCTACATATCAATCACCTGCAGAACACCAGAGAAGCCTGACCTCTTTATGGGTTCACTCTATAAAGAGTAAGGAAGGATTTTCCTGCATTCTTCAGCTTATACAGCTCTAGGAGTAGTCCTGCTTGCTTTACAGCAGAGGCCACTTCCTGTTTTACCTGTTCTGCAAAATGCAAGAGTGTTAGCAGAATGGAGGTATTCTCATTTGAATTTATTCTAATATGGAAACAGAGAAAGCATGCTTTATGCCAACCAAGATTTCTGCTACTTTTGATCGGCATTGCTGGAATGCAAAATTAATCTCTTTTGAGAAGATGTAAGCAAGGTGTTAATCTGTTTACCACTTGTCTCTTTATTTTTTAAATAAATAAAAAAAGGAACCAAGAAGTAGCCCTAAAAGCAACAAAGCTTGTTGTCAGCCAGGTTGTGGTGGGGGGAGATGTGACATGTTACCCCCTTCATTGATGATGGCCATTAGAATATCTCGTCTCAGAATCCAGCAGTGGCATATGAAGGACAGAGAATACCACCAATCAACGGTCTTTGCATCCCCACCCCCCCCAAAGGTGAGGTTATTCTACACCAACCACAGAGGAAAATGAAGATGCTCTCATGAAATTCCTGGGAGAATTACCTGACAAAGACCCCAGGCCTTTGGCTTGCTTCCTACAGAGAGGTATCTGAGTAAGAACAGTTTCGTTTCTGTTTTTCAGTGGGTGATTCCTGCACCTTTGCGTCAGCGTTAGGGATCAGGTTTAAAATTTCCAAACCTCCACTCAGAATCCCTTCCTACCAAATCAGAATCTCTGGAAGTAAGTAAAGCCCCAAAATCCTGTTTTTCAGAAAGGATGAAAAGCCTGTCTCAAAAGTCTCAAATTTTGTTGGCTAGGAATAAGTTTCATATTCATGTCTCATATGATTACTGGCCAGGACAATAAGATTGACTATTAAATCCAGCGTACAGGGTGGAGAGAGTTCCTTTCCTGAGCATGTGGCCTCCAAGGTGTGAATATTAGGATTAGGCTGTAGTGGCATGGAAAAAGGACGGAATGGGCGGGGGTTGAGAGCAGTAATGACCTTCAATACCATGGCTTGGTTGATGATAAAGAATAATGACTCACGTGAAGAATTGCCTTCATTGCTTGCTGCTTCTTTAGATTTACTCAAGATTTTCAGATCGAATACCCAAAATTTATTTTCCTCATTAGTAACCACCTTTGGGAAGTCTAGAAACCATCAAAGAAACCAAAAAGAACTGACATTTGGTAGGAAAGTGAAAGAGATTGATCTTATAATAATTCAAAGTGCCTTCAAAATACCATCAACCAGCATTGATAGAAACATAATGCATATATCCTCTCATCTCAAATACTTACTGAATATCTGTTTTATATCAGGTGATACATTTGACCCTGGGGATGAATCAATAATACAGACAAAAAGTCCTGCCCTGTCCTTGTGTGACTGACTTCTTAGTGGAAGCAACAGAGAGTAAATCATTTAAGCCAGTAAATGAGGGAAATATTTGAAGGAATAAGTCCTATAAAGAGAAATACAGCAGGGAGGAAAAAAAGGTCATATTCTTGTGGGGGTGTTACAGTTTTCAATAAAAGAGTGGTGGGATTGAGCTTCCTTGAAAAGAGAACATCTGTGCAGACATGAAGAAGATGAGCAGTGAGTCATGGGGACACAGAAGGAAGAGGACCCAGGCAAGGCACAGCAAGTATAAAGGCACTTTAATGGGATGTGCCTGGTCCAAGCAACAGGAGAAGGCCAGGGGACTGAAAGGAAATGGACCAACGAAAGAGGGGTAGGAGATGAAAGAAAGGTAGAATGCAGTAGGGTTGGAAAAGTGTTGTTAGACCTCTTCAAGAACTCTGGTTTTCCTCTGAGGAGATGTGAAGGCATTGGGAGATTGAAAGCAGAGTAGTGACATGATTCACTTTTTATTTTAATAGGGTCTTTGTGAAATTGCTTTGAATATAGACTATACAAAGATGAATGAGGAAACTATTGTACTGATTCAGGTGTGATCCAGTCAAGGCAGGAGAAATGAACAAAAGAATTCAAGTTCAGTTCTGGTTTAAGTAACTAGAAACGTGGAGTTTCCATTAACTGATCTGCACAATACCATGGGAGGAACAAGCTTGTTGAGGGAGAATCTATAGTTTACTGTGAATATGCTAATCATACAATATCTATTAGATGTCCAAGTGCAGATGTTAGTGACTGGATGAACTGGAGATAATTCAGCACCTGCATGATATCTAAGGTCATAGAGCCAGATGAAATCACAAAGGGAGATAGATAAGTTCAGAAACTAAGTCTTTGGCATTTTTTTCAAGTGTTTCAAATTCTACTTAATTTAACTAGTGGAGTTCTGGGACATAGAAAGATAGATGGAAAAATAGTAAACGTTTAATTTTTCATTGATAGTAACATGCTACAATGAAAGGACTTTGTCAAAGTGATCTGGAAAGACAGTACATCTGGAAGTTCAGGAAATTCATATTGGCTTTGGTTTATTCAATCCAGAAATCTCAGTAACTAAATAGCTTTTGTTTTAACTAGTTAAAGTCAGGTGCTTATAAAAATTGGTTTAGGGAAAAGAAAGTATGTGCACAGAAAAGACATTAGAAAAATAAAATATTGCTGTTATAGGTGGTGGTAAAATTCCATGTGTTTTTATTTTCTTCTATTTAACTCATTTTCTACCTTAAGTGTATATTACTTTATAATCAGAAAAAGTCTTAAAAGACAATAAACTGATCCTTTTCTTTTAAAGATAAAGAGTTAATCTCTTCATATTAGATAAAAGGAAACTCGATTGGGGGGGCATGAGAATATAGATTTCTCTCATATTGTTTTTATCTCTTTGAATAAGTTATTTATTATCACTATATCTTTTTACCCAAGTACCTCTATTTAAAAATAAGTACTTCTACTGGCTGTTTAGATGGTTAATTCATTGTCTAGAAGCTAGTACATTCATTGACTCAAAGTATCATCACACTTTCATTTCTACCTTTTTTTATTTCTTACACTTTAAGGAAACACTAAAAATAAAATATTCATTGGGCTATTGAGAAAAAAATAAAAATAAAAATTGGTTTAGGGAATTGTGAGTGACAAAGGGAGCTACAAGTCCTGGTGTGGCTATTCCTATACTCAAACATTAGCATTTTAGTTCCTTCCAGAAATGAACTAGAGCCTACAGAGAGACCTTCAGCCAAAAGTAGAGACACAGTAAAGGAATGAGCCCTAGACCCAAGAAGTAGAACAAAGTTTCCCAGAGAAGCCAAAATACAGTGTTCAAGAGTGAGGTTCAAGAGTCCAGTATGCCTGTGTTCTTATCCCACTGCCACCATTTACTAGCTATATCACTAGGAGAATTCCTGCTTGCCTGTTCTGAGTTTTCTTTTCCTTTTCTATAGAGTATACATAATGGTATCTATTTCGTGTAAAAATGGAATGAGATAAAGATCGTAAAGCATTTCACATGATTGTTATTTTGTTTCTAACATTTCCCTGAGTCTCAATTAGTCCAAGATGTTACAATACTTTCCCTATTAATGAATTGAACGTCTACTAAATCAGACTATAACGTGTAACCTACAAAATGCTCTAGTCCAGTGACGAACCTTTCAAAGCTTTCAATAATAGAAGCAGCCCACTGCGGCATGCATGACGCAGGTTTTCCACCACTGCCCTACTCCAACATTTGGTTATCTGGGTAGTGGTAGAATTCTCGAGTTGCAGTTAGCTCTGATACCACTAGGGGGCACTCTCACAAATTAATTTTGAAACAGACTATAATAATTGGTGAGTGGACATAAAGACTTGATACACTTATACTTTGGAAGTAGACAGCTCAATGATCTTAGTTCACAGCGTCCTTGGCCTTAACATGCATTATTTGATTATAGGAATTTACTGAGTATTCCTTTGCCAATGAGTCATATGCTCTGGTAAGATTCCATTTGTGAAGACATCTCTGAATTCGGGGACTTTTTGCCTCACTGCAGTCCAATATAGATAGCCCTGTGTCTACATTGAGATGTTAAATAGGGCAACTTACATCCAACTCACTTCCATAATTTTGCATTAATTTCCTCACCTTTTCTACCATGAATTTCTCATCCTGGGTAAACTGCTGACACATGGTTGAGCCAAATTCAAGGCCAAAGGTTGTGGCTCCAGAGCCCACAGTCATAGTGCCTTTATTGACAAGGAACTTTGAATTGATGCTAAATGCGAGAGAGTGGTGATAAAGAGCAGGAATGGCCATCATCCCTTAGGCAGTTTATAACATGAGTTAAAAATTATATTTGTGTGGATAATATATACACTATCCAGTTTTTAGTATATACTTTACTTGGATTATTACTATAGATACTAAGTCATATCTGTATGTGGATCTACAGATATGTATGAATACATGTAGTGATATATTTGTACACACTTGTGTACATGTGTATGTATGTTTAATATAATGTTATCTGAATGTAACTATGTGCCAGATCCATAGAGACAATTTTCTTGGAGAAAATTAAGGTCACAGTTGAATTGGGACAATGGGACTACTGTATCAACATATGACCCTAGATGATTTTTAGCCTAGCACTTGGTGCAAAGTACATTGAAAGAATAAGCAAATAAATGAATGGCAGTTATCTCATGAATCAGAAGGATAGAAATTTGAAACAGAGGATGTAAGTAAAAAGGGGTTGGTTAAATCACAATAGCTAAATTGTAATCATCTTAGATACCTGTCAACAGATGAATGGATTTAAAAAATGGTACATAAAAGCACAATGGTGCATTATTTAGTCATGAAGAAGAATCAAATCATGTCATCTGTAGGAAACCAGATGGAACCAGAAATCATCAGGTTAAGCAAAATGTGCTAGACTCATAAAGACAAGTGTTGTATGCTTTCTTTCATACAAGGTGTGACCAAAAAGGATTAAGATGTCCTATGTACATGCACTAACTTCCCATGATGAATGTATTCATTATTTATTGCAAACATGTATTAGTAAAAATATCTTAAAAAGAAAACTATGACAAATGTTTGAATTTAAAAATTTATTATAGTAAAAGACACATTGCCATTAATCCCCCTCAAAATATTTAGCATTTATTTGAATACACTTATCCCATCATCATGCCACTTTCTCAAGCAACATTTATGGCAGTTTCTTCCAAACAAAAACATCATGATGTGTCTTCCTCCACCTTATTCATGGGACCTGGCCCCACATGACTTCCAGCTCTTCTTCAAAATCAAAATGACCATGAAATGTAAATGCTTTGAATTTATTCAGGGCATTAAGGCAACCATAACAGTGCAACTGCAACTACAGGTGTGAAAGAGGATTTCTGGAAACTGCTTCAGAAAGTGTCAAGAATATGGGATAAGTAAATTTGAAATGAGGAGGAGTATTTTGATGAGAATTCATGTCAATGTGGTCCTTTTCTGTGATTTTAAAAATTTAAACATTCACTGTAGTTTTTGATGACACCTCATATGTGAAATCTAAAAAAGGAAGAGAGAGAGAGGACATAAAAGTAGAAAGTGGAATATTAAAGAAAAAGGAGGAAAGAGAGGATGCGTAACAGTTAAGGCGGGTTGTCAACTTGATTGACTCGAAAGTCACCCAGAAGATTAGTAAAGCACACTTCTGAGTTAGTCTGTGTGGGTCATGGAAGTCATGATCTTCAGGTTTTTATCTTCATTCTCACCTTTTTCTCTGACTCTTTGTCTGCTCTCTGCTAACTTATTGCCATGAACTAAGCATTTTCATTCTTGCCATCACCTTCTGCCATGAAGTTCCTGCTAGAGAGCAAGCTGACCAGGGACTGACTTCCCTGAAACTGTGAGCCAAATAAAACCTCTTTGTGTCTCAGACACTATGGGAAAGCTGAATAATACATGGGATGGAGCAGTGAAAAGTATGTTATATACATGTACAAATCTGCTAAAATGAAATTCATTCATCTTATAGATAAAAAATATTTTAATAATACAAAAGAACAATAAAGTCAGCATTCATTACAGTAAAAAAAAAGTGTTGAAAAAGGGGTGCACTAAGAAGATGGGAGTTATCATAATGGAGCAAAGAATTTCTTTTATGGGACTTGTTTAGCCAAAAGCTGACTGGGAGCTGGCTAGTGGAGGGCTTTTAAACTTTATGATCAGGTTATCTTCTGTGGTTTTCAGTTCCAGCCCAAAAATAGAGTCATTATTGTTGGTGGTGGTGTGTGATTTTTTTTAATTAGTTTGTTTTTGTTTGTTTGTTTTTGTTTTTGTTTTTGTACCTGAAATTGAACTCAGGACCTTGTGCTTTCCAGGCAGGCACTGTGCCACTGAGCTATAACCCCAGTCCCCACCCCACCCCCTTTTTTGAGTTTTTTAAAAGACATTTTTCTCATAGATATAATCCAATCAAAGACTGCCCTTACATGATTCTGATTTCCCAGTGGAAATGTATTCATCTTTGTGAGCAAAGTAATCCACTGTCACCGAAAATTACTACTTACCAAATAATCAATTATAAGAAGTTGCTTATAGACTAATGGGCAATTAATGTTACTATTATTTACCACTTAGATTGTTTCTCAAATATTATTTTTGCTTTTACTTCCTTTAGCATTTTCCATAAGGGTTCTGCTTCTTATATCATGCTAATGCCTTCCTTGGGCGGAACTGAACATGTTTAGTGAGTCAAGCTCCCTGCCAACTTTCCAGGGAATAGAGCCATAGATCTACCTCCTAAATGATACTGACAGCAAAAGTCATCTTTTTTTATCTTAGAAAACCAAAGTTGTAGTTTATTTTAGACATATCAACAAAGTTTAATTGTGGTGAAATCATACTGAAGAAGCAATTTAAACTGTGTGTTTGGGAAAATGTTGAAGAATTTCTCCATATGGCATATTAATGAAAATGGTATGGTTTGGAGTAACAAATATATCTAAGGACCTTATGCAGAAACTTAATGCTGTTAATTGTGAGTAATAAATGATAAAAACTATATTGTTTGTTCCTGAAGACCTGATACAAGTTGAGAAGGGAAAACATTTGTTAATTTTATATTAGAATGTCAGCTAAAACTTTCATTATATGTCACTTCCTTAAGGTTCATTCACTGCTTTTAAAAGAAGAATCCATCTCTTTCTCTATTTCAACAGTTTTTCATCTCTTGCTAGATACACAGTTTTTCCCTGGTCTTTTGACTATATGGAAATGCTCCCAAGGTGCCTGCAATTTTGTGAACTGTAGTTTGCAGATTCTACATAATTCAAATAACAGAGTCATGAAACCCCACTCTTTCATTTGGATTCTGTGAATTGCTGAGACTTGTGGAGTGCAAATGATGTCAGAATAATGCCCTAAAGGTGTAGCATCAGGCCACAATTCTGCCCTAGGATACATAACCGACCCAGCAATGGAAGCAGTGCACTGGTGACCCAGGTCCGAGTGTGGCCCTCATTGTTTTAATTACAGAGCCACAGCATATCGGTTAGAAACTTGGATTTGACAGCCCCAGAAGAAAGAAGATATTGTGTGCCTTCAGTCAGCTTTGTATTAGGAAATCCTTGAAGGGAAAATGTGAATGAAAGAAAGAGAACGAAAATGGCAAATAGCAAGATCCTTATTTCAATATAATTTGGAGAAAATGACTGATTTGAATTGGTCATGTTGCCAGAAGAGATGACTCAAGGCTTCCAAACAAGAAATGGAAATGAGGAGGATGCCTGAAGCCTGAAAGAAGAGCAAATTGTGAAGATGTGATTGACTGTAAGGCTTCAAAATCAACTGTACCAAAGATGAGCTTGGATTGTTGCCCAGAACAGAACTGAATGGTGATGTTCATTTAGGTCCTGACTGTTGAAACAAAATAAAATGTAGTAATTGTACTCTGTTAGGCATACAGACGTGTTAATGCTTTCCAATTTCCCTAACTGGGGATCTGGTGTCACTTTCCCTGTCGTTCCTATTTCATGCTTCAGTGGTGAGTATTATTGCTGTTTGGGACGCTTACTGAATGCCAGGTTTTTGGCAAAGAAGTAGGATTCAGGTGAAAGCATCCTTCTCATGCTGCATGTGTGTTGTAGGTGGCTTGGAAAGTGGCTTTTCGGTTTGCAAATCATTTCTGTAATTGACAGTTCCAGCATCAGATAATGTACATCATTATCCTGGCTCACCCATTGAGATGGTTGCTCAATTGACTGATGAATCTCAGCCATTTGGGTCACAAAACACTTTCTCTCTGGCCACCAGCTAAAGCCTCAGTTTCCACAGACAGCACATTTGTACATTGTCCATTGCCTCTCTTAGGAGGGAATGTATTTTATTCACTAGTTTCTTGTCTAGTACCCATCTTATCATTAATTTATCAGTTGATCTTTATGCTAACGTTTTTGATAAGACAACAGTTGATTCTCTCTGAAGGTCAATTGTAAAGAAGCTGTGACATTTGCTTTTCTTACTGGTAACATAGTACAAAGAAAAAAATATCCCACATTGTTGCTCCTAGCATATTTAGCCTAGTGACTTAGAAAATTTCCTAACCTGTTTGTACAGTGGCCCAACTCTACAATACTAACGGTTTCTGAACAAGAATTTTCTATGAATTAAGTTAGAAAAATAACAGCAAAACCAACAAAGGAGTGACTCAAACAAAAAAGGAGGAACAGAACCAACATTTGATTTTTTTTAGTTTCTTTACCTGAGTCAGAGTTGGAGAGCATTAAGCCCTCTCCTGTCTGTTCACTGCTTACAACAAAGTCTTTAAATTTCAGTAACTGTTCAAGTAGCATTTTTTCAGTCATCAGAATGGATGAAGGTGTCATCATGTATATGATAAAGTAATGATCTGTCTGACTGGTCTCTTGGTGACTAAAATTTAGACCTTAAAGCCTAAAATGGACTCTGCTAATCAAGAAGGCATCTTCAAGGATTTGACTGGCTGGACATGAGCCACCAAAACTGGACACTGGCTGGAACTCAGCAAAGTCCACATTTGCTTGCTTGCTTCCATACAATCATCACCTTTTCCTTTGTTGTCTCATGGCCTTTGTAGCCACCCATATGTTAAACTGTTTCACACTTTGAAAACGAAGGTGGGGAGAAATGAGGGGTAAAATTATTTTGTGGGGTTTGGTACAATCCTGTATCTAAAATAAGTTATGTGCAAGCTGTGTCTTTGAGAAGAACACGTGCAACTCGGTTTTTGATCTTCATTTTATAGATAGACATAAGTACTACAAGGCCTGTTTTGATTATACAATTAGAAACAAATGTGATCCAATACTACAGTACTGTACTCTGTCTAGCAGGCTGGTGAACCACAGCTCTCATTAGGATCATGGTGATCTGATGGCTTTGGTACCTCATCCTCATGTTTGCCCCGTGTTCCCGCTGTGGTTTGGGGTTCTCACAGGTTGTCATACCAATGCGGTAGGACTTTAATGTGTGCTTGGCTCCCTGAAAGACACAACCTAAAATGATTTTGTTTTAAATGTTTCTCCCAGTCTCCTTCTAAATGCTTTGCCTAACAGTTACAATTATCTTCAATAGGATTATGGTTTCAGAATTTCAGTTTGAGACTTTTTCAGAAATGAGGTGCTCATGAATATTTATGTTGCAATGCTTTTAGCTGCAAGTTATCAAGAGACAAAACTAAAGCAACCCAAGTGGCGAAGATTTACCTTTCATGTCACTTAACCAGAAAGCTGGAGGTAGGATGTCGGGATGGCTTAATTCATCAGCCTTTTCATGTCATTGAGATTTGGATCCATCGCATCTTTCTGTTCTGCTCTCCTTAGCTTGTGGGCAATAACAGCTCCTTTGATGGTGGTGCATAGGCATCGCATGGAGCTAGGACAACATCCAGCAAAGGAAAGCGACTTACTTTTCCTTTACGCTGGAATTCCATGACTTCCAGTCTACGTGTTTCCTGGTCCAGTGTGCTAATTTTGTGTTAAATGCCCATACCTAACCCACTCACAAGCAAAGAATGGGATTATCATGACTGGCTTCTCCCATAGGTGAGAGAAATTCTTCTCCTCAGGCAAGGAGATGGTGAGCATCTGAACCATGAGAGCAAATAGAGCACGGGTGATGGATATATTGGGTCAGTAACTAACAGTGCTCCTCGCTGACTTTTTAGGTAGCAACAGCTTTAATTTCAATATTAATATTTCTGTACTTCATTATATTACTCAAGTATTAGTTACCTTTGTCCCACATTGACAGAGTTATCCTGGTATGCTTTTTATAAATAAAAATGTATCTTAAAGGGGAAAAGTTTATCCGAGAGCCTTTTTTCTTATTCTTATACAACTAGAAAATATGCAGTCATCAATTCAAAAGCTTTCACAAAAATGCCTTTATTCATCTTAATCCATTGCTGTCAGTTATGCAGTGAATGTTTCACATTTTTTATATTACTTTACAGCAGAATTGAATGTAAACAGAAGTAGAGACCTGGGTTTTAAATGTGTTTTCTGCTTCTTCCTGAAATAAGAAATGACTAAGTATTGGTGTATAATTTTGTGATTTGTAATAACTTTCCCAAAGATTTTATTTTATTTCAGGGTGGGTATGTACTTCAGTGGTGTTGCTTGCCTAATATTTGTTTGGTCCTGGGTTTGATCTCAAACAATGCAAAGGTGGGAGAAAAGCTTTATTTCAAGAAAAACTTCTATGTAATATATTCTAGTGGTCAGGGGCATAGACTATAAGATGGCAAAAGAACTTAACTAAGTCACTGGAACCCATTTGGCAATGATATGACAACAGGCTTCATCTGTAAAATGAGGAAAATGATCACACAAAGTATGATCAAAATATACAATTAATATCTAAATTAAACATTTTATTTATAGTAAATGACACATTGCCATTAGTCCCCCTTCCCTTTGCTTTGAACACATTTATTCCATTGTTCTTGCCATTTTCTAAACCAGTTCTGGAAGTCCTCTTTCATGAGTGTCTTTATGAATTGCAATCAAAAATTTGGTGAACATGACCTCCAAGTGTCATACATCTGAAAGGCAGACTATTAAAGATTATAGTGTGTCTTTATCCACCTTATTCTTTGAATCTAGCACCATGTGACTTCTAGATCTTCCCAAAAGTCAAAATGACTGCAAAACCTAAACATTCCTAGTCAATGTAGGGCATTAAAGCAGTCACAACAGTGCCACAAAAGACCCTCACTATAAAGGACTTTAAGAACTCCTTCAGAATGTTGGAATAAGGTATGTAAGACAAGGGAAGTATTTTGAGGGGGTTGAATGGCAATGTAACTTTCACTGGAATACATTTTATTTAAACATTTGCTATATTTTTCTATCACCTTGTACCTACTTCAAACACCTGCTGTAAAATTTGAAAAATATTAATTATATGTGTATATACTACATATATTTATTCTTATACAAACTGATACACAGAAGTCATTCAACACATTTTGACTATTTTTACCTATTATAATGTTAATGAAAACCCATAAGTAGCAAAGTTAATATTTTTCTATACAAGATAGTTTAAAATCAAACTCACACCTTTTAGAAATAACAAATCTGAAGAACAAAATATAAGGTCTTCCATGTAATTCATACTACAGTTTTATAAAATGTCCTATGTCTCCAAAGATATTTTCCTATTGGCTTGATGCAAGTCAACACTTAAAAGCAGAGTGATGCCCTTACTGTCTGTAAACACAGAATTTCACTGTCCATTCATCCACTGGGGCAAAAGAAGGCAACAACCCACTTCTCAGGAACCAGGAAGAAGTATGTTAATATAGGTGTCACTTTCTTGATTTTGTCCCGGAAAGCTGTATGCTTTCTATACAAGCTAAAATCACATGAAGTCAGAATGAGCTTTGCATGTGAATATACGCATCCATTCTTTAGCAAAAGAAAAGAGAGAGAGAGAAAGTAAAAAAAAGAGGAAGAAGAAGAAAAAAGAAGAAAGAGGAAAAACCTACCTCTTTCATACAATATTTACCATTCCTTTTTGTTTTTAAAATCTATATATCATGTTTTGCAATAGGAAATCTTTCAGTAAGTGTCTAATCTTAGAAAAGTGGCTCACCAACTTGAGCACTTGCTTACGTTCTGCTGGCCATATCTGTACGTAGCTGTTAATTAATAAGAAAAACTCTCCTATGAAAGGGCATGGCATAGGAATACTACCATAACCACTTCAGGACTATGAGTTTAATTTCTGGATCTAGGACTCTGGGTTGTAAGTAGTCAATCCAACTCTTATGTAAGTAAACTAGAATTTTTTTTGAAATATTTCCAGATATCTCAGCAGCAGTCAATACCAATATTTGAAGAGTCCAGAGATAATTAAGCTTTTAAAGAATTTCTGACAGCAGAGTCACATTCACAGCACCAAAACTCTCTTCTTTTTCTTATTCCTGTCTCCCTCAGTAGTGACTCTCTCCTCTTGTCACTGTGGATTGACTTTCTGCAAATGACAGAAAGCATAACTGGTATTCTACTATGATATCTTAGTTAACTATGCAGAACAAGATTGACCTTCCCAGTTGCAATTCCAAACTTGTGGAGAAAAACTCTGATAGGCCCAGCTTGGAGTAGATTAACTGGCACAAAGAAGTAGAATACCATTTGGATCCGTTTGAATGAGGTGCCCAGTGTACCCTAG